>JANBPO010007195.1:0-32218 GCA_024336825.1 Amorphophallus titanum | reverse complement strand
ACCATAATTAAACTTAAATAAAACAAACTCACAAGTGCATTATGACAAAAATAAAATAAATTACAAAATTAAAACTATAAGAAAGGGATATAGACAGGGAAAGTCTATTCCTAACTCTAGAAAAGAAACGGAATGAGGGCTATCTACGTGAGAGAGAGAGGGAGAGTCTAACTATAGAAATGAGAAGTGGAGGGAGAACTAATGAAAACTTGAATCTACGTACATGAGGGAGACAACTTTTTCCTATGCCATCCCCTCCTTTTATAGGCCCAACATAATCCTGTTACTCTATGTGAACATCCCTCGAGATGGCATATTTGACTTGGAAAGGATAACCACCACGGATTACACACTTTTACAATTTTTTATGAATTCTCTTCTTCTTGTTTCTTTATTTTTCTCCTTTCTCTCTCTTTCTCTCTCTTCCCACATCAGCTACGTGTCTTCTCTTTCTCCTCTTCTCCCTCCCGCGTATAAAGAAGGCTGGAGCCCTCTCTCTCCTATGTGCGAAGGCAGCCGCACAGGTTGACCTCGTGCCCGAAGCCCACCGTGGTCCACGTTTGGCTGCTTGCCATGCGCATGTGCCCGTGTGGACCCGAAGCCGCTCCTCCCGCCAGCGTGGGCTGGCGCCCACCTGTGAGAACGCCATCGCCGGAGGCTGCCGCCCTGCCACGCTGACCCTTACGTGCATTGCTGACCTCTCTACATTGCTAGCCAACCATGCGCATGAAGAGGAGCCCCACGTGAGCCCACCTCCATGCCGCCTTAGCGCGTTGACCCTGCCACTGCCTTCCTCCGCTCTTGTCAACTTCACCCGCCAACCATCGTCGCTCGTGCCCGCATGAAGGACCTCCTGCATCGGCCCATGAGAAGCCTCCCTGGCCTCCCCATGCTCGAGCCCGCTGCCCACCAACTTCACGTGGAAGCCTCCGCCTGCGCATGCAATATAAATATATATATTATATTTCCATTAAAAGTCAGTTGCTTCCCTTTTTTTTATTATTATTCTCAAATTTCATATTAACCAAGCTCGGGCTTGGGCTTGGTCTTGGTCGGCCATAGGCCTTTGGCCCATTTGTACTTTCTTTTCATCCTTCTTCTTCTTTTTCTTTCTTTTCGGTACTCAGATCTCGGGTCGCTACAATTGGTATCAGAGATATGGTTGTCGTGTGTACATGGGAATTCGAGATATTGCAGTGATTAGAGTCCGTAAGATCCAGTACAGCCGACAGCTGACATAGGGTTTCGTGCTTCTTTTTTGCTTGATTTCTCGCTTGAGAGTTTGAGGGCGCGGTGTTGGCGCTGTGAAGGTGGTTGCTATCATCGTCGGAGTGTCAGCGTGGGGTCTAAAGATCGAGGTCGAGAGCTTTTCTCCCTCATCGATGGTGGCCCCGGTGGTGTTACGTTGGGCAGAGGTTGCTGGAAGGTGCGTTGTTGCGGTGCTGCATTCGAGGAATCTGCAGCGAGGTCTGGTGGCTGGTGAGGATTGTCCGTGGTTAAGTGGCCGTGAGTATGCTCCGAGGGAGTTATTGTCATTCGGGCCATTCCAATTCGAGGTTTGTCCAGTCCCTGAGGCGTTGAGATTGTGAATCGGGGTGGCAGAGCGGGTGCTCTGATCGAGAATTGTGCTCAGGCGAGCGGAGGATCTTCTGTTGAGCTGCTGATGGTCGAGCCCGATGTCCTTTTCATGATCTGTGACGTCAGGAGTGACGTGTCGGTCCCGATTATTTTTGTGGATTTTGAGACAGGATTGGGTGGAGGCGTCCCAATAAGTTCTTGCTCTTGCGCTCTTGCGTGCGAATGAGTTTCGAGGTGTGAAGGTTCCGTGGCGAGTTTGGGACTCGAGGATGAGCGTTGGCGGTTGCCGGTTATGGCTCGTGTCGGGGCTCTTAACGTGGGGTGTTACAGTTCGAGGAATTACAGCGGTGGTGCATCGAGAGATGTTGTGAGCGTGGTCCGACGAGACACTTGGTAAGTGTGTCGGAGGTGCTGACCTGACAGAAGTGATGGTTTTTCGTGGTGCTGGAAGGTGTTGTTCCCAGTGTGTGCAAGGTTTGAGGTTAGGTCAAGCGTGGAGATTTTTTTTAGTTGGAGATATGTTGGTTTCTCCTTCGGGTGGAGAGAATCGTGTTTGGCTAATGTTCATCGTCTTGCATCGTATGTCCAGATTGGTTGGCCTCTCTCGTGTGCCTCGAAGTCTGTGTGAGACGAATCCTGTGTTTTGTGTACTCACTAAGGTCGACGCTAGTGTGTATATTGTTTCTCACTAAGGTCGATGCATGTTGTGTATAAAGGTAGATGCAGATCAATACACATCTACCTTGTACAGACATAAGGTCGATGCATATCTTGCCTTAGTCATACTAAGGTCGATGCACATCTATCTTAGTCATGTATAAGGTCGATGCATATCTTGCATTTTGCATTCTAAGGTCTATGCACATATTGCATCATGCATTATGAAGTTTGTGCACATCTTGCATCCTGCATTATAAGGTCTGAGCATATGTGCTAACTTGCATATATGGTCTAAGCATATGGCTAGTGTGCATTATAAGGTCAGAGCACCTTACTGTAGTCAGTGCACATGAAGGCATCTTGCATCATAAGGTCGATGCACGTTTGGTAGTACTATCTACAAGGTTGATGCATATTTCTTAACATGCCTTCTAAGGTCTACGCACATGCAGCCTTCAAGTCTATGCACATCTTTGGCTTTGCACATATAGAGTCTAGGTCTATGCACATGCACCTTTAAAGTCTGAGCATACTAGCATAAGGTCAATGTTAGTGTGTCTAGGTTTCATATCAATCCAGTGCATCATGTTCAGTCAGGTCTGTGCAACTTCTTACCTTAGCTTGAGACTCATTGGTGCATTGTGACTCTTGGTCGATGCATATTCATTATCTTCATGCATAACAAATCTACCTGTGTTGCTTAGGTCAATGCAGGTGTTGTTATTGGATATACTGTCTAGTTAAAGCACATAGAGTATTATGCATTAATGTTTTTGATCTTCTATGAATTTTATCGAATTGCTACCTGATCTTCATGGTTTTGGCTATATCATGACCATGTTTATAAAACCATGCATAAAATTCTTAAACATCTCTCTAAACTACTTGTGATGATAAGGTATTTGATTAAATGCCTTTTACCCTGCTAACACGTTTAAGTCACTGAAGGATCCAGTGACGAACATATAAGAGGCAAGAACATTTACTGTCAGAACAGTCACGTGGGCTCATTAGTTCATTCTTCAAGGCACGTGGATCCAAGAAGCTTATGATTGGGAACATGATCCAAAGGCAAACTATCTCAGAAAGAATCTGCCATGCCGAGTAGATAGAAAAAGCACTAGTGGATTCTGTCAATTCCTTGGTGGCTGCCTAGTATCTTGGGCCATGAGCACCCTCAACAGCACACCCCCTCTACCCTTTCAGCGGTATGCCCCCAGGTGCCTTCAGTGGCACACCTTGGAGTGGCCCTTCCCCAGCATGCCCTGGCTACCCTTCGCCGGCACACCCCTGGCGGCCTCCCCCGGCATGCGAACCTTGAAGTGTCTTCAGCGGAAGGCTTATAATCACTCTAGCGGCATGCCTGCGAATGGCCTTCGACAGCACACCCCGGACCATGCCATCTGGTACGTCCGACAGAAGAAATCTCACGCCATCCCCATATGGACTCTTGGAGCACAATGGGTCTAGCTGAGGTGTTGACCAGAGATGGAGATGCGTGACCTACTACTCTGCCACCAAGGATGCCCAAGTCAAATCCCGTTCAGTACCTCACATTCCCGCATCCACCATTCGCGTTCGAAGGCTCCCGGCACCGGGCGTATAAAGGGCCATCTTCTCCGATGAACAAACAAACAGAGACAGACAGAGAGAGAAGACAGATGGACACCACCTGCAAATATAGAGGAAGACGCTGCCAGAGAAGAGAGAAGAGGAAGAGGATCCCAACCTGCGATCACCAGCAGAAAGAGAGAGAGAGAGAGAGAGAGAGAGAGAGGTGTAACGAGGGGTGGGGAAGAGCAGGGAGCTGTCGCCCCTACTCGACCCTAACTCCACATTTTCTTTCCTCCCCCTCAACCTTCCTCCTCCTCTTGCTGTCATATCTCTAACTCTCGATGTTTGGAAGTATACATGGCCGGTCATGGCCTTCATTTTCTCGAATAAAGGAGTTCTTTTTTATTTTCTCTTGAGGTTTCTCACTATCTCCATGTGTTTGAGCCCCTGCGTGGGTGTGTTTGAGTTCTTCTTCCTCCAGTGGTCTCCTCCCTTCCCCTGGTAATCATGTCTCACCCTTGGCATTGCTGACCCCTCTACTCTACCTTCCCTTTGGGTTCGTTGAGGCCTTTTTTTCCTCGCATCGATCAAGCCAAGATCCCTGGACCCCTTCCCCTTTCCAGCTCCAGTCTACCCAGCTAGCCCTTGGCTTTTACGTGGTACCGTTGCGATCGGTGAGCTCCGGAGATCGTGAAAATGTGATTTTCTATTTTTTTGATATTTTTCTGAATTTTAGGATTTTCTATAAATATGATGTTTTCTTTTTCATTTTCATTTCTTATTCTTCTTCCTCTTCCTCCTACGTGCGTTCCCCTCCCTCTCTCTTTCCCATTCGATCGCGGTGGAGCTCCGTAGCAGCTACAGACGGCGGCGGGGCGACGGCACGGCGACATGGGTGACGACGAGGTGATCGCGTGGACGTGCGGCGAGCGTGGGAAGCGTTGGAAGGTGAGATTTTCAACGGCGTTCTTCGTGGGATCGAGCTCGGATTGGCGTCTCGTCGCATACCGGAGGTAGGGTGGTGATCCCTAACTCATTGCCTTTCCATTCCCGCGGTTTGTAGGCCGAGGCGAAGCCAAGATGGGGTTCTTTTACGCCGGGAAGGGTTGAGCATGCCTCGGGGAGAGTTCGCCCGATCCGTCGTTTTAAGCAGCGATTTCATGTTTTGGGGGCGTAGAATCATGCTAGGGGGCTTGGGGGTTCTTTTCCCTTCATTTCTCCCTCTGTGGGGCTTGTATGGGGCCGGAATGGGCGATTCTGGCGAGGTTCGCCATTTTCGCACCGGTGTGCGATGTGCGGTCGAACCAGAGACCGCACAAATCTTGTGCGGCCCTGGCCTAGCCGCCCATCGGCTCGGCGCGCAGCGAGTCAGGCTCGGCGCGTAGCGGAGTTGAGCGGTTTATTGTGGGACCGCATGTCCCTTCGTGCGGCCCCATGCTGACCACACATCTTCCCGTTTTGACCGTTATTTGTGACCGTGATGCAGTGCACTGGGGTGTGCGGCCAGGGTCTGGCCGCATGACCCTTTGTGCGGCCGTAGGCTGGCCGCACATCGCTCGACGCCATTCGGCTCGACGCGCAGAGGGGCTTGTGCGGCCTGTCAATGACCGCACATCCCTTGAGCGGCCTAGGACCGACCGCTCGTCCCGTGAGTTTCCGACCGTTACTTGTTACAGTTACACAGTGTCTTGGGGTGTGCGGCCAGGGGCTGGCCGTACCTCCACTTGTGCGGCCTGGGTCTGGCCGTACGTCTCTTGGAGTCGTTGGCAGAGAAAGCTATATATGAAGAATGTGTGATGATAGACTAATCATGTTTGACTTATGGTGTATGACATCATCAAAACCATAGGGATGCAACAATTTTTACGCTCACTCTCTCACAGCGATGATATTATTTAATCAGGCTAGATATCCTATCACTCAAGCAGCGGTAAATAACACGTATATGAAATAAGCAAAGGTGACAAATAGCAGAGTGAAAATGTACCTCCATGCTCCGGGCATGGGGAGGACGATCCCGACTGAGAACCCTAACTCCTGGTACAGTAGTGTTAATAATTACAGCAATGAATTTTATGGCTCACTCCACGCAGGGAGGTAAAGGGCTACAACAGTGACCCATGAGTACTGATCTCGGGTTGACAGGCTACAAGTTGGAAGAGCTTTCGGGCCGGAGGCGGGTTGCTGGTCCGACTCGGCACTGTTCAAACTCGGGTAAGACCAGCTGGACAGCAAGCAAACTCGGCACACGGGACGGTGACTTTCGGTCACCTTCTGGCCACGGCGGTCAGCTGGGACGTTTATGGGAGGTTCCTCTTCTATCCTCAAAGTCAGCGGTGGCTGAATCGGAGCTGAAGGACCGATGGGGAATTTACACTTCTGATCTATCCCGTAGCCCTATGGCTGGGCAGATCTGCGCGACCCGGCAAAAATAGTTGTTGCGACCAGATCTGGAGGTGGATCGGATTGAAACCAATGCCGTTGCGAAGAAGACTCGAAGGGCTACAAGATATATTAATTTCACAACCATCCAGCAATTGGATTGAATATGAAAAACTCTATGCCATAGTTGTTGCTTCTGGATCAGATTACAGATAGTCAGGACAGATTGGGATCTGCTTGAGAATGGCCTTTGATCGACTGCAAAACGGTAGATCTAGATCTTGAGAATTTTATGGTGGAAAGAAGTGGATGTGTAGGACATGGTATTTTTCTGAGGTGGTTTACAGGTGGTTTATGGTGGTTTAAAGGTGGTTTAAAGGTGGTTTAAATGGTAGATCTGGATCTTGAGAATTTTTTTGGTAATTTTTTGAGGTGGTTTAAAGGTTGAAAAAATAGATGTGCAACGTACTGTCATGCAGATCTGTAGAATGGCAGATTAGAGGCAGGCCTCTAGCTAGTTTTCCCCTCCTGTTGGACGCAACGGTATAAGTAGGGCCCATGGTAACTAGCTTAAGAACCATCAACGGGAAGCACCCCTCCACCTTCCCCAGGTGAGGCTACACTCCCAGTCGCGGGGCTGTAACTAGTGGCTCCATCACAATGAAAGAGAAGGCTACTCTATCGGGGTCTAAAATAATGCTATAACTTTATAAAATAACTTAAACATGGCAAATATGCACTACTGAAAGCATTAGGAACTAAACGTACCCTTTTTAGAATGCCAGAGGATATAACGGGCCATGCTGTGACCATTACCGGACATAACGGATTAGGGTAGGTGCGTTATATAGAACATAACGCACCTCCCTCCCTCCGTTAAACTCACCCGAACACTTATGTGAACACAAGCACACAAACATGCAGACCATAACGCACTACCACTGGGGCATTATGTTCAGTATAACATGCCTCCCACAGCCTGTTATACTTAAGCGAACAATGCAATGCAACCAGAAATACAGAGCATGACGCGCCAAGCATGGGGCGTTATGCTGAGTATAACGTGCCTCCCATGGCCAGTTATAACCACCCGATCTTCAATTAGAAATCACAGAAACATAACGCACTAAGCTGGTGCGCTATGAGGATGTAACGCATGGGTCTGAGCCCGTTAAAGTCACCCAAACGTCAAGAATCAACAGAACACCTATAGTTTTATTGCATAATATAATGCCCTAGATCCTGGGTGTTATATGACTATAACGGATCTACCCTACACCGTTATGCTAACCACCTTACATGGTCAACGGTCAAATGATCGGTCAATGGTCAAATGACAGACCTGGAGGAGTCTATCAAAGGGCACATAATGCACCTATTTAGGTGAATTAAAGGACTATAACGCATCGGTCCTAGCGCATTATCTCGACTGGGTTGCTGGTTGGACATGTTCGATACCAAACTCCCTCCCGATCGACCGAAATCCATAGGGGACGTACGAAAACAGACTAACCTACTCAAGCATGCATCCATACATCCATTTACATCAACAAAAATGTAAATACGATGCCCACAAATGTAATTTCATAATTTAACGACTAAATTATGCTGATGAATGTGAAGTCAGCCATGAAGGTTACTGGGTGTGGGGTTGTGCTAAGGGAGATCGGTAGGGAGATTTACCCTTCAGGGTAAATGATCAACCTAGAGAACTCGAAAAGGGGGTATGAGGGGGAGAGATGTGAGAAAGATCCACACCCAAAAGAAGAAAATAGTCGTATGAGATAACATCGAGGTCAATCCCATTATCAACTAAGATACGATGCAAAATACATTGATTGATCATGGTGGAAATGAATAATGTGTCAAGGTGGAGGGTGGTTACACTAGTCAGGTCCTCGTCTGAGAAGGTGATCATAGTGGCACGGCCTTACTCTACCTACCGATCGAGGAGGCCTTGGTAAGCATCATTCAATGCCTAGGCCTGGCACCTTACGTCAGCTAGCTCTTCTACCACAGAGTGGGTGGAGGTTTGGTGGCACTCTCCTTGGGACAAATGATCACTAGCGACCGCCCAGGATGCCTGGAGGGGAGCCTACCATGCCTCTCCGGTTGCTAATGTTGTGGTAGCCGGCCTTGGTACCATGGCTTGTGCTCAGGTTTTCCACAGACGGGGCCAAGAAGTATAGAGGTCAAGAAAAGGTTGCCCAATTCATGATCCATTCCTTCAAAGATTTGTTTGATTCAGAAGGAGAACATCGCTGGAGAGAGACCTGTAGCCACCAACGAAGGGTCAGAAGGAGACCTGGGAGCTACCCTAGGGGACAACCCTCTGACGGTCAAGTCAGGTAATGGTGGGAAAGGAGGAGAACAATCGGGAAGAGTGGGAGAGGAAGAGGCAGACCAGAGTGACAGTGAGAGAGAGGGCTCGAGAGGATTGAGTTACATATCTCCTGGCCGTTGGGCAAGGGTTCTACTTATACTGTCATTGGGAGGCTTGAATGTTAGGTTGTCGTGGTTGGGGGAGACGTGAGCAAGCCAACTTGCATGCCTGACGAGGTAGGGAGGCATGAGTGTTGACTCACCATATCTTCGCCAGAGAGGCAACTCTACCATTAATGCGGCCAGTCAGATTTCAGCAGCCAAAGACAGAGCCTCATTTGGATCCTGGAAGAGGAAGTTACGAATTTTCTACCGCCGGCGCGCCAGGTCAGTGATCAGGTGCTCCTCGAAAGGGTCATGGAGGGAGGTATCTTCATGGCTCAGCTGGGAGCTGAGATTACTGACTTCGTGGCTTGGATGGTGAACGAGGGGAGGAGCCAATCCCAAGTTCGTGCTGAGTCCAACCATAGGATTGGTCGGCTGACATCCGAGCTCGGGGTGCTACGACAGGAGGTGACTTCCCTCCGAGCGCGCGACCGGGCGAATCAGGAGGAAGCTCAGTCATGGGCCAAGCAACTGACCTAAGCTCGGTATATGGTTGAACTTAAAAGTAAGCTCTTGGAGGAAGAGTGTCGGGTTCAGGTGGAGCACTCGGATCGGTCAGCGACAGAGCGAGCGGAGCTAGAGGACCGGACCCAGGAGATTGAGCGGGCCAAGGAGGATGCCGAAGTGGCACGAGCCGAAGTTGAGGCAAGGCTAACCGAGGTCGAAGTGGAGTTGGCCGAGGTGGAAGCAAAACTAGCCGTGGTGGGTGCGAGGGTGGCCGAGCTCCAGGAGAGGGCGGCAAGAGCCGGGGCGGAGGCGCTCGAGTGATACAGGAGCTCGAAGGAGTACCAAGAGGCCCTAAAGCAGGCCACCTTCGTGTGCTACGAGCTGGGCTATCGATGAGGTCTGCGGAAGGGTTTCACCCAAGATTTCAAGCATGCACCCGTACTGGCTCAGGAGCAAGTCCTTGATGAGCTCACCTTTCCCTCCGGGCAGCGCTACGACTCTGATGAGGATGGTTCGGAGTCTCCTTCATCAACGCCGAGTGACGAAGGCCCGAGCGAAGACGCTCCTATCTCGGTGGAGGAGGGATCGCCAACCCCAGTTGCCTTGGGAGGCCGCACGGACTAGGCAGTTCCCATACAAATGGGGTCAGTGCCTAGGTCGACTGTCACCGAGGGTGCTGGGGGCAAGTCTCTGAGCATCGAGGGTCCTTCGCCTGTTGAGCTTTAGGAGGGATCACGGACTTCTTTGAGCTGTCCTATCTCCATAGATTAGGAAGCTTGTACCTGCCTTGTTAGTTCACTTTCACTTCCTTTTTTCTATAATTTCTCCTTGGACTTAGCAGTGTAATGGTTGTTTTCTATATAGTGGAGGCAATATTCAAGATGTGATTGACCGCGAGTTTTGCAATCACATCACACGAATTAAAGATTTAAAATTGATAAGTTCTTGAAAATATAGTATCTTAACAACTTACAAGCTACATATGACTCATGGTGAAGTGTCCCTTCCCACCTAGTATCAATAATGTCTCACCACCTCTGATAAGTAGTTGGTTTTTTTTTTAATTCTCTCTTTGACCCTATCCATGGCTTCATATAGGTATCCCATGTCATTTTTGTCATCACCATCTATCATCCTCAACTTGAACAATTGGCTCAACCAATTTGAGACTCCCAGAACTCTCTTGTTCTACAAGTGTTTGAACAACTTCTCCAATCTTCTTTGCATTAGCACCAAGGGTTTTGAAATGCTTCAAATATTCTTCATCCTTAAGAAAATCTTTATTTCTGCTCTGTGTTTATTCAAGCTCTCTAAAGCCAAGAACTGAGTAACAAATCTTGTTGGACTTAGGCCGATGATGTTGTGATCTCCTATTTTTTGTCTGAAAATGACAAGGATACGATGGTGAGCATAAATGTAACTACTGATAACCTGTGCATCATGAATGACACTTTCAACCTCTTGTTGAGCTCCCAGTAGAGGGGTCTCATTCTCTCCATTAACATATGAATGGCCCTTCTGTAGTTGGGCGCAACATCAGTAACTATTTGCACTACTCTATCCTCTCCAACTTGCTCAATGATTTGATCCATCAAGTTGTATAAAAATTCAACACTTTTCAAGTTCTCAGAAACATCAAATGACTTCAAGAAAACTATTCCATAATGGACAATAAACAAGATTTTTTATCATTTGCTTTCTAGTAGTCCATGTCCATCCCTTACAGATCAACGTATGCCCTCTCTCGTCCCGCACTCTCTTAAATGATTCTATCCATGTTTGTAGCTCATGAACTTCTTCATCCAGTAAAGGACCATCAATGTCTTTTGACTTAGGTACATGTATACCTAAGCCACCGCTTGCAGTATCAACAACATTGGCTAGAACATTTGCATAGAAGGACCATTTGGATGTATGCTTCCATTGCTGTGAAGCAACTTTCTTCAGTTGTTTTCATCCCTTCCTTAACGGCTTAACAAGTAATAAACTATTGATCCAATAGACAAATCTAACAAATCTGTCATGATTCCCAACAAAATTGGTATCAGAGCGTCTCGGTTGAGTCTAGGGTAGTCCTTGCATTAGTCTTTGCATAAACTAAAACCACAAAAAAGGGTGTCTTAAGTATAAGGGTCTTGAGTCTGGAATGTCTAGGTGTTTGCATTAGTTTTTCGTAAAAGAAAAAAAATGTCATTGTATGACCATTCCTAGGGGATCCAACCCCATCTTTGCAACCATGGTGATGCGGGACGACAATGAGACTTGAGGTGTGGATGTGTTTCTTAGACTTCTACTAGACGATGCGACTAGTGGATCGATGAGACCAGCAACTACACGACCAATTCATCACCTAACGTGGTTCCCGAGGGACAAAGATGTCCCAAAACCTGAAGCACTGGCTCACGGTCATCCCCGGCGAGGGAAATGATTCGATCTACATAGTTGAGAAATCGACATTGAGTCTTGGGTGGTCGGCTCACTCTCATGCTCAGAACGAGTCACGGGACACATCTCACACTTACAACTCACAGCGGTGATTAACTGCAGTGATCTAGGCGCCTAACATACTCACAAGCAGTGGCATCCAGAGCCTATACAAGAAAAGCATGCAACTAAAGTGGGGATGCGGGTGTACCTCAACGCGCCGGGTGTGGGGAAGACGATCCCGACTGAACCCGTACTCTCGGTACAATAATTAATAATAATTACAGAGGTGATAATTTCTGCCCACTCTACGTAGGGAGGTAAAGGGCTACACACGAGATCCGGGAGTAACGCGTTCGGGTTGATGGGCAGCACTCGGGGCTGCTTTGACAGTGGCACGAGCTAGTGCTCATGGGGCCCACATCCTGGTTGGCGGATCGGGGACACTGAAGGCTGCTGCTGCATCAGAGACTCCTAGCTGGGCAGTCTCAGGGGTGGACGTGTGCTGGTTGGCCTCACGGAAGGTGAGGTAGCCGCCTCGGGGGTGGTCGTCGGGTGCCGCCCACGAACCAGAACCACTGTTCTACTGCACGTGACCCGGTGAGAAGTGTTGCTGCGATCAGTACAGATGTTGTATCAATGCGGGGTCGGTGGCATTGGAAATCTCTTTCAAAATACTACCAACTCAGGCTGAAAAAGGAATTCAGCCCACATTATTCACACAAGTTCTTTTTAGTACGGTTTTTTAAAGATTTTTTACCGTCAAGTGAGAGTCTATTTTTATGACAAATAAAGATGATTTGAGACCCACATTACCTAACATTTTCAAAAAAAATTTACTTGGTGCACACCCGATTTAAAAATTAACCCGGATGAGCACTAACCATTACTCTTATGACATTGGCTAGGAACATATAAAGCAGAAGACAGAATCGCTTTTTCAATTGAAATAGCAGATCACAACCTTGCTAGTTGCAACTGCTGCAATGTAGTGAGACAGTACAGATATGTAATGTACATATTTCCCGCTACTCCACAGCGAAGTGATGGGTGGGGTATAACGAGGATTAAACCACCAAGAATGTACGCTTTGCATGAGAATTCCCTTCAACTGCAATAAACAGCTCTTAACGCAGTTTTTTTTTTTTATGCGCGACTGGATGGAAACGTGATAATGATGAAGGGACAATCTAGGTACCAGGAAAGTATTGGCACAGCTGCTACTTACAAGGTCACAGATACCTGGGCCGCAGAGTAATTATTTGAAGAGTCTAGATCAGTCAAGTATTTTGTCCAAAGAATAATATCATATGTTCATATGGCCGCAGTTCATAGAACGAGCGCATCCGGAATTTTCTGTGCTTTTTTTAGCGATAAGAGTGTCATCAAACAAAGGTTGAGGTGTAATCGTGGTCCATCAGAGACACAAATCACAAGAATTGTCAAGTGCTCATGGATAAATCATCCCCGAGGAAGCACCACATGAATCATTGACCCGGGGCGGAACACTAGCGAGGTTCAAATTCTGAAAGCTGAAATGGTAGCCGGAGATAACTGTCGGGCACAGCAAGCTCAGGATAGTGATCTCCCACCGGAAGCTGCAAATCTTTTATCTCCATGTATGATCCATCACTAATTCCCAACAGGGAATGATGTGAAATATTTTCATTTGTGCTATTGGCGAGGGAATGAACGTCTTCAATTTGTCTCAGTTCAGCCTGGCTGGAGAGGTCCAGTAAGTCATGTTCCAATGCATGTTCTTCATCATCAGCTGATTTCAGTTCAACCTGACCGGGAAGGTCTTTTAACCCACTATACATTTCATTGCCATCGGAGACAAATGATCTTTCAGCAAAAGTTCCATGAAGAATCAGTGAATCAGACATCTGAAAAGGTATTCATAAACACAATTACAGACCTAAGCAGCAAAAATACCACATAAATAATACTTCAGTGAAAATTTTGCGGGGTGGAGAAATACTACCCCTACCTCTCCATCTTGCATGGCAAAGATTTCATTATCGTTGCTCTCTGCAAGTTCCTGCCACAGTCGGTCGAGATTAATATACTCTAGTGAACAGGGTGGTATGCTGTCCACTGCATAACCATTGGACTGAAGGACAGCTGACAATTGATGCTGCACATTCATTGATCCATTGCAAGTTGGAGAAACTAGAACAGATGAGTCATTTTCTTCTTCCTCCTCCCAATCTTCCTCCCTAAATGGTGCACCATACTGCTCACCAATCTTTGGACCTGGCCCACTCTTTTTATGGATTTTGCAAAGAACATAGGCATCCTGAACAGAATGTCAATCCAGCAAACGTTAAGCATATGTTTGAAGAAAACTGCAAGACATGGTCATTGACATAGGCTAGCCTTTTAATAGTCGAGTATTACAGAGTATAGAACCAAAATGTTGGCATAATTAACAATAGCAAGGATACAATTTCAAACAACATAAAAAGAGTGATATCTTAACAAAAGAGGAAGGGATACAGCACAATTTTTCTGTCCATCACGTACCAACAACTGGAATTCCATTAGCTGTAGACATCCCAACTATGGATTCACTTAGCCAACCAAAAGAAGTCTCATTTCCAGCCAAGCTATAACATGAGGTCTCTGTCTTCCAAGGATAAATTGCAGTGAATGTTTCTTAGGATAAATTGCAGTGAATGTTTCTTAGAGGAAGAGTTAAAATTCCCCTAGACCAGAGGTAGAACGAAAAAAAAGGAATACGAGTTTCGCTCCAACATCTCAGTGCAAACTAATAACCCATCCTTCTCGAATGCTTTGGTTCCATGTCAGAAACATGAACATTCCCCTTGGACACAATGGAAAGTGTTAACCTTCAAACTGAAAAGTATTAAGCACAATGAGCATCATTTTGCAATTTCTGTCTGATGATCAATTGATCATATTAATAGCTTATCCAAATCCATCTGATCATCCGGTGGAATCCCACAAACAGAAAAACCTTTCCGACTCGATGGGAATGTGGATATACCACTGTGGCTGCACTGGGCACAATGAATCTAGAGAAGCAGTTGAAGTGTGAAGAGGGGGAAGCACAGCTTGCAATGGTGGTGGCTATCATTCCTACATGCAGTAGTAAATTATGGAGTAAAGTGCTCCCAGTCATTCAGATATCAAGCAGAGAATAATGGTATTATGACAGTGCCCAGTGTTGGCGGCTGCTGCTGTTGCCATGTGCCAATGAGTTTACTCAGTTTTCTTGGAAGGTGGCAGGGTGACAATTTAATAAAGAATGAAAGGTACAGTTAAGTACACATGACAGCCACTCATGACCAGAAAGGTGAAAGGGTGACAATTGAATAAAGAATGAAAGGTACAGTTAAGTAAACATGACATCCAGTCATGACCAGATATGTTCCCCCGATAAGACTTCAGACCTACCTATCAAGATAATGGATTTGGCCTCTACACTTGAACCCAATCAACCGCTAAACCCTATTTATACAGTCCCCTGCAAGAGATACAGAAGTAGACAACCTTGCCAGACAAATTCCTCCAACATTTGATTCTCCATAGAAGGATCCAGTCTTCTGTGTCCTTCCCAATGATCAGAATCCAAAGCAGGGAAAGGAATTGGGAGGGACGCACTTTCAACGTTGGTAGAAATGTAAACAACCAACAATCTAATAATCTGTCCCTGTCCAAAGCTAAAATGAAGAACATGGATACATTCATTTCAAGGCCCAAATACGTGACATGACAAATAGAATGAAAATCTGTTGTTATATCTAGATATGGCTATTTCTGATTCCAACTCCTGGGAGGATCCACCATATCTGTTTTCAACTAGACTCAAATGGATGTAAGAGTTTCCAATTTTGCTTCCATTTCCAGTCAGAATTGAAAGTGGACATGGGGTTTATCCGATGTCCAGTTTCACCTTCCATATATTGGTTAGATGAGAAGCATTTTTATACTAGTGTTTCAGTTTCTGATCCATGTTTTAGAATTAAGATTTCAAATCATGGCCAGTAGCTTACAGAGTGTTTTGTTGAAGGCCTCAGCTATCCCGTTGGCCTGAGGGTTGTAGACCGAAGACGTCCTCCAATCAATATGAAACTTGGAAGCCAGTGCATACACCGTCCTGTTCCTGAAGGGCAGACCGTTGTCTGAAATGATCCGACTAGGGGTGCCGAATCTATATATAATCTGGTGTCTGACGAAGCGGGCGACTGTTTCGCCAATGACTTCCCGTAGAGGAATAGCTTCAGCCCAGCGGGAAAAGTAATCTGTGGCGGCCAAAATGAATTTATGCCCCTGGGATGAGGGATGAAATGACCCTACTATATCCATACCCCACTCCGCAAAAGGCCAAGTCGGCGTCGTCGGATGCAGGGAGTTTGGAGGCTTTCGAGGGACCGGCCCAAATGCTTGGCACTGGTGACATGTGCGAGCATACTAGTTACAATCCTCATACATAGTGGGCCAATAGAATCTCTTGAGCTTGATGTTCGTCTTCATCTTAGCTCCAGCTTGATGGGCCCCGCATAAGCCAGAGTGAACCTCTTGCATAACGGTTCTAGCTTCTTTGGGCGAGAGGCACCGCAAGAGAACCGAATATTCCTTTTCCTGAACAAGCCTGAAAAGAACGCCATCGACCAGTTGATAAGATGTGGCCCTGCATAGTAGCTGCACCCTTTTGGCTCGCTCAGGGGAAAGCCATCCGTTCTTGATTTGTATAATTGGCTCGCGCCAATCTTTTTCTTCGGGAGCGTTGTCCTCTTGGAGATTGTTGACCTCGTAAACGGTGAGGCCCGAGTCTTCGTCAAGCACACTGGGCATGAGCCTCCGGTGCCTGTCGGTTATATTCAGCTCTCCCTCTGGTGGGAGTTTCAGCGCTGCTGTAAGTTTCGCCAGCGCGTCTGCCTGAGAGTTGCTGCTTCTCGGCACATGATCTATCTCAAATAGATAGAGCTTCACTTTAAGCCTAATAACGGCTTCATGGTAGGGGCCCAACTCCTTTTTACGCACGTCATAGTCGCTCAGAACTTGACGAACAACCAGTTGGGAGTCCCCGTACACCTTGATACACTTAATCTCCATCTCCAGTGCTAGCTGAAGCCCGATGATCAGTGCCTCGGTTGGGGCCAACCGCTCAAAAGAACTGACCCCTAGACACTAAAAAGGATGGACGGTTAGGGCTGGGCCACCCAAAGACTAGAGCGGTTAAGGACTAGCCACTTAAGCCAACCAACCTACTACAGTGTCGGTCAGAACGATTTTAACTAAACCACTTGTCTGAACTGACACAAAACTACTGACTAAAGGTCAATTGGGATAAGCGGACAGAACCTGGCTGCTCAACCCAATGGGAAAGCTGAACGGCTGAGGACTAGCCGCTCATGGAGGGATGGGCGGACCACTCCTGACCGCTCAAGCCCCAGAGCGGTCTATCGACTGACCACTCAACCTGAAATAGAGACACGTTAAACGGTCTGAAACCAGCCGCCCATGCGCCTTAAGCAGTTGCCGTTGAACCGCAAATGCGTTACGACGAGCAAAACATAGGGTTCGTCTGATTGTGGCCTTTCCACGCCCCGTTCATGCCGAGATGAAGGGGGACACAACCGCAATCACCCTAGCAATCACATAGACTCCGACCGGAGTCAAAATGACGCACGGATCGCAAGAAACGGATGATTCTAACGAAATTACCCAAATTGGGTTAACGAGGTTCCCGGCTTCTTACCGGCCCTGATAGACCACCATTCGACACGAAATTAGTGACTATAGAATGCCAACGTTCCAGGGAGTCCATCGACACTAACTGATCGCAGAACCATCGTCGTTTTCTGACGAAGCCTACGAACTTTAAAAAATCACGAGGCCAAACTCACTGCACCGTTTAGCGTGAAACCATGAGGGAAGGTGCAGGAAAGGTAGGTGATTCATCTCCCAACCTCCACCGAAGAAACCGCATGCAGAAGTGACTAATCCACGCCAAAAATCACAAAGCACGAACCACGTCGGCTTTGAATCCACCGTTCGGGATCGCGCCAAAACCGATCCGATCCTCGTCCCATCGTGCATCCGATCATCCCCACGCCGTCGCCACCTCGCCCGCGAGTCTCCTCCATTTGCAGCTGGAGCTGGAAGGGCGAGAGAGGAGAGAAAACGGGAGAGAGAGACGCGTGCGTAAAAATGAGAAGGGAGGAGAGAGGAAGAAGAATAAAAATAAAAGAAATTAAGAAACAATCAAGTCAGTCCTCACTCAGATATTACATCTGATCGAGTCGCAAGCTAACTCTACCAGGAGAAAAGGAGTGTAGCAAAGCTAACCGACAAGAGTTGGTCCACAAAGTCCTAATGATAGACACACAAAATCATAGAGAAACAACACTTGCAAAAACAACAACAACAACAGCACTCGTAGGATTTCGGCTCCATACAGGACATAGAACTACGGAATATAACTGGAAGCTGGGTCACATCAAGGCACAACAGCAGCTGAGCACACGACTACGGGGAATAAGTCATGCATCGAGCAGCTCACCAAGAATGACCCATGACAGCGAGAAATGACAATCTCGGGAAATGCGACTCAAGGATTACGATCACGCCTTGAGAGCACAACACCCAAGAGAGAAAATGCAGAGCAAAGGGTACTTAATGAGCAGGAATGCTAACCAGTTCCCCAACACTCGCAAACGTCGATGTCAACACCAGAAAAATTACCAGCAACAGCACAACAACGGATGACATCAAGGCACAGGAAGTCAAGATGAAGTCACATCGAGAAACAGTAATTATCTCGACTGGCTAGAACCTTACAAAAAGATCCTCAACCTATGGGTTATCGGCCCACACGCTTCCGTTGTGCACTCATACAACGCACACATGCATCAAAAAATAGCGCGGTATTTGCATCTCAGCACACGCACGGCACCATCACAATTCATGGAAAAATCACAAATAATACGCCATGAGTACTGATCCAGCAAACAACCGGTCACAGAAAACCTAAGTGCAATGAAGAAGAGTACTAGCTTCAACACAAAGCCCAATGAAAAATGTAAATCTCAGCTTACCTTTACGTCCTGAAATGATTAATGAGCCTTCACAACACATCAGTTGCTGGACACGGCACGACGAACATGGTATGCAATAGCTCTCGACACAGAGATTAGGTCCAAAGCCGAGCAACCGTAAAGTAAGGAAAAGATCAGGCTCAGAATAAAGCTATCCAAACTGAAGCAGACATAGGACAAAGGCATCACTAAGACAGTAATTCCAAGGCTTACCTCGAAAAGACTCCACCAAACGGAATGAGAAACATCAAGCTCGACCAACAGAAGCTCACCAGGTACACACAATACATAAATACACAAATACGTACAAATACACACAAGTATCTACTCAGGATGTCGAGTCTTCAAGTGAGTCTCCGAGCCACAAACTCGGTGATGTCGGGGCAGTGCGGCGTCGGCTCCGAGTAGTGGGTCTGGAAGTGAGCCCGGTGTCCCCACCAACCCTCCCGGGGCGGCTGGAACTCGACTCGGTCGAGTAAGGGGGGACACTGCTCTGGTAGTGCTCCAGCAGGTCTGGATCGAGGCGCTGGAGATCTTACTGGCTGATCCAGGAATCATCGGAAGGTGGACAGTCCCGCTGTTGTTTGACACTTGTTTTCTTCTTTTATTTATTTGTTATTATGGTGGATGTTCTTTTATTTAGGTCGATCAACCAATTAATTAACACATAATTAACTGACTGATTGATCGCGCAGGCGTGCCAGTCACATGAGTGACAGATTTATTATGCGCTCAATCTGACCCTTATTGGGCGAGAGTGAGGTCCGGGTCGGGACCAGCAGCCCGCCATCCCATAAAGACAATGACGTTAATTACATCCCCCATGAGGAGGGAAAACTTTTGATTAATTACCGAGATAGTGAGCCGTTCAAGGCCGAAATAAAATGCAAAGGATGCATATGACGAAGTCACATGAAATGATTTTATATATCGTGCAAAATAGGCATGGTTTATTAAATCGGAACCCCCGATACATGGTGGAGAACATAGGTCTGAAGACCACTATCACGCATGACGAAAGCTTCTAGTCGGGCGTAACCCGGCCTTCTGTCAGTGCCATTTTATATACTAAGGGCCCGTGCAAGCACGCATGCATTAACATGGCATTCTTGGATATGCTAAAATATGGTAAAAGAGTCATGAAGACAGACAATTCAGACTTAAGCAGTTCTTTTTATTTGGTTGATGACTAATCAGATTTATTAGCCTTCGCCGAGAGAGCCAAAAATCATCCCGAAGATGAGTGAGGGATTTAAATGACGTGAGAGAGGAATCTGGATCGAAACTAGCATGGCTAGGCATAGGTGTAGGTTCCCCGACGCAGTGAAGCGTAGGAAAAGGGGTTTAACGGCGCGGCCATGACCAATGGGCTAAAACGGCGTGAAGGACAAGCATCTCACAGGAAACTTCATTCATCGGCTCTTCGACACGAGCAATAAAATCTTCAGAGACAAAAGAATGGGTCGCACCCAAATCGAAAAGAACACGCGCTGAATGACCATAAATTGAAATCATACCTTCGACTAGATTCGACTCCAACACCTCCGCACGAGTGATGTGAGTAACCCTGGCTCTCGACGGATGGCTAGCCACAGATGACTGCTGGGAAGGAGCGGGAACTGGTAGGTAGAATGGCTAAGGTTGAGGCGACGGAGGAAGATGGAACTGCGGCTGCTGCGGCTGGGAAACATACAAGAATTGCACCGTCTTCACCCTCAACGGATAGTCTTGGGAGATGTGCCCTGACTGATCGCAGTGGTAGCAGACAGTCGGCAGAGAACACGGCACGCCCGGATGGCTGCCACCACACTTGGAACACAACCTCGGCTGAGAAGTAGCAAAATCCTGACACGGTCGAACGGAAGAAATGGACTGCTGACTCGGATCAGAAAATGCCAACTGATCGAACTTCTTTTTCTTGGACTTCTTAAATTGGAATCCCTTGCCCTGGGATTATGGGAAGGAAGTACCACCGGTAGCAGAGAAAGTGGGAGGAGCTCCTAGAACAGACGGCTGGTAGGGTGGCTGATGCTGCACGACCGGCTGAACCATCCTAGCCTGAGGAAGTCCCCGGGTCCTCGCCAACTCCAACTCTAATGCAACGGCTACCTGGTATGCAGAATCTAACTCAGTTACACGGGTCACGAATAATGGCAGGCTCAACTCTGCTTTTAGTCCATGCAGAAACTACTGAGTTCTCATGGCTTCATCAGCAAAAATGTTGGGCGCATACCGGCCCAACTCGATGAACTTGTCTCGGTATTGCAGTACTGACATCTCGCCCTGCATCAGCTCCAGAAACTAGTACATCTTGGCTAACTTCAGGCAGGCCAGAGTGTTGGCATGCTCAAATGTAGTGACAAACTCCGCCCATGTGATCTATCGAAGCAGACGGGAATGGAAGTGATGGGGACATCCCTTGGCCCTCCACATTTTTCAAGGCTCGGATTGATCATCGGCATGCGCCATCACATTTGTCTCATTTTTCGTAGTCTATTCCATACTCTTAATCATATGGGCCCAAACTTGGTCACATCCTATCTTCAAATAATCTGACATTAAATGTGGTCCGCAGATAGGACAGATAGTCTTCATAACGTATCGAATCTGCATAGTTCTCCCAGTACATACGTACGTAGTATTCATACTGTTGCGAACCTTGTGAGTGCACGATCGACGGTGGCGCAGCTGAGGGCTGATCGTATCCTTTGGTATATTGCGGTATTGAAGCATGGGCATGAGGATATGGATATGATGGGAAGAATGAACTACTGCTATCAGAATCACTATGATACATTAAATGCTGCTGCCATGACCGTCCATACTCACTTCCAGATCCCTGAGAGTCATGTGTGCTCATCCTCTCAAAATCAGATAGCATGCCTTGATAGCTGGTACTACCTGCAACAGAACTTTCATAGTAGGGATCCCAATGATCAACTGCCCGCCTCATCCCTGGCGGTGGAGCACTATGGTCCTCATCTTGCGTGGCATGTGTGAAGTGCTGCTCCTCTGTCTATGCGGCATGTTCACAGCCCCCATGACCTATACCTTGACCACTGCTATACTCTCTGCCACCAGCACTAGTATCCCCATGATGACTCCATTGACCACCTTGAGAGCTGCCACCTCCATGAGATGAAGACCCTATCGGTGTACTGTCCTCATCGGAGTCATGACTCCCAATGATGTGGGGCTCAATAAAGGGCTCGGGAGTGTCATCATCTACATTGGGATTTAATGTCTCCACGTCTATAATATCTTTCAGATTTAATGGTGGTTACGTGTCCTTCTTGCTCCTAAATAATGTGATCCATGATGATTTTTTCTTCTATGGAGCAGGCGACGGCTTATCCGCTGCATGTTGTGTCCCTCTTGATGCCTGAGAAGGGGACGCTTTGTTAGATAAGAAGTTGAAGTTACTTTGTACTGTGTAAGTCTATACGTATACCTGAGATGGCTAACTAGGTGCCTTAGATGTTGAGCGTTGTGGCGCAGCAGACTGAGATGGTTGTTTTGATACTACCGAAGGCTACACAATTGAAAGGATAATATATTCAATTACCAATGAAATACAACATATAAATGTAGAAATAACAATATAATTTCACGCTCCATAAGAAAATGATTTCCAAGGAGTACCATATCAAATGGAGGCCCGACAAAGGCCAGAATTCAAAGTATACAATGGTTCACATAAGCTGGAATGAATCCATAAATCAAAATTCATGGAAAAACTAGAATTTCACTGGCTGGGAAGAGAAACAGTCAGGGCTAGACCACTAAATGAGAATAGTAGTCTGCACCAGGCTGCAACACAGATACACCAAGTCGAGTCAATGGAAGATAGATCTAGGAATTAAACGATCAATCGCAAGACCGTCAAAATCTGTAAATGGTCTAGGGAAGACCGCAAGAAGATTAAAATGGTCCAAGAGAGAGGCCGCAATAAGATAGAGACGGTCTATCGTTCGACCGCTACTAGAGAGCAATACACAATCAGCCAAAACAAGGACAAATTTAGATCCCAATCAGCCTAGACTAGAGTTAGAGTGAAATAGAGTCCAGTCAACACTACTAGGGTCAATTGGGACTACTCAGGTCGACCTAACCAGGGCAGAGTCAACCTGGGATAAGGCCAAGCGATCGGATGGAATTAATTTACAGGTTAGACTGAAACGGTCAAGATAGGGCTGCATACAGAGAGTAGCGGTCCATAGCCAGGCCGCTACCTGAGAGTAGCGGTCCAAGGATGGCCGCAACAGACAGAATAGTCCCATTTTGGGCTGCAAACTCATGCGGTTCGTTCGAGTCAATCGATTTAGATTTTGGGGGTACAACATGCCCGACGTCCAAGTGAGAATCCCAGGCTCGTGGGGTCTTATGGAGACCACGAAACATGAACACCTAGTCCGGCGGAAGGAATATCCGACGAAGAGGCATTCGATGTCCAAGATTAATGGCTAAAATTAATGGAAAACAAGTGTATTCAGTCCAGTCGTCACCACCAGAGTGGCGCAACCTTAAAACAAATTCCAACAACATGTAGAGATAAATTTACTAGCTAATCAGTCAAATAAACAAGTTATTCTACTCTCTTTTCAAACAATTTATAACACATGGATAATGATCATGAAAGGACAACATCTTAAAAGAGAATTGAACTTAGATCTAATATTTCATAAACTCTAATTCATTTGTGTGTTTCTACCACTAAATTAACTTCTTTACCCGTGTACGTCCAACCCCACACGGGAACCCTTGCCTATTTGACACCGCAATCGGGCGCCACTGCGGCGCATCGCTTACGGGGAATGCCCTAGCTAGCCCTTGTTCACTTGTTATTCCATCCGGGTTCCGATGTAACACGTCGCTTCCGGGAGACGTCCTAGCATTAGCACAAAAAGTATTTAGATCAGAATTCATACGGGAGATGTGACAAAGTTTTATTGCCGGCCATGGCAGAGTTTTACTTTACATGTTCTAACATGAGGGCTAAACCTGCATAATCTCGACTGGGTAGATCCTGGTGTCTATTGACTGGGAGGACCGCTTTCCTCGTCTTCAGTGTTGCTGTTTGCCTAGGCTGATGTCCGACCATAAGCCATTGCTATTGAGGACTTCTAGCAGGTGGAAGGGGAAGCGTATGTTCAGATTGGAGAGCGATTGGTTCAAGGAGACGGATTTCTTGAGTACGGTTAGCCAAGCTTGGAGTACTCTTAGACATGAGCTGTCAGCTATGGCTAGGTCTATATGTAAGATGAGACATGTGGTGCAGGTTCTTCAGACTTGGGGGGCATCTAAAGTGCTACCTGGTAAAACTGCTAAAGATAGAATTCTACGTCAGCTGGAGGGACTAGATTGCTTGGAGGAGGTTGGCTTACTTGATGATCCAGACAGACAGCTTAGAGACACTCTCAAGGCTCTGAGTATGAGGAGATCTTGACTAGCGAGGAGATCTACTGGAAACAAAGATCCAGGGAGAAGTGACTCAAAGAAGGGGATGGGAACACTACATATTTCCAGGATATAGCTTTGGGAAGGAGAAAAAAAACTCACTTAGATGCATCAAGGTTGGGGATCAAAGTGTATTCTAATGATGTGGACACCAGGAGGTAGGCGAGGCTATATTTCTCTCAACTCTTTGTAGAGGAGGATATGGTCAGGCTGTGGGTTACAGATGGCCTTTTCCCTCGCATATCACAGGAGGAGAGTGTGGCTCTTGTTTGACCTTTCTTGGAGGAGGAGGTTCGTATGGCCGTCTTTTCTCTTGCAGGTGATAAAACACAAGGACTAGATGGTTTTATTTTGTGTTTCTTTCAGAAATGCTGGGATGTGACCTAGTGGTTGATAGGTGACCTTGTGTGTGTCTCGACAGTTCTATCCAGTTCAAGACATGGTTCTGGATATAGTGAGGTGTCATCTTACCTCGTTATGCATATCCAGGTGTGTTGAGGGTTCTCGGTGTTCCCTCAGGTCTCCGTGAGTCATTTCTTATGGCGAGTCATTTTCTCTGGCTTAAGATTAGACCGATTGGCAGCTTGCTCTGCTTTGTATGATGATCTTGACTCTGAGTCGTGAGACTCAAGGATCGTTGTAGTTTCAGGTCTAGTTGCCTTGTCTTGAGTCTGTTGGCAGTTTCCTGTACTTCCATTGGTGCTTCGTAATACGTGCGATAGTGCTTCTTGCTTGTCTGTACTCTGGCACTCACGTTTTAGAGTCTGTGTCTCATGATCCTCCAGTAGTCATAGCCTTACGGCACGTTTCAGTGTGTTGGCCTTTACGGCGGGGTAGTTCCTAGTTTACGATTTTTAAGCTAGTTCCGAGGGGCCCCAGCTCTTTACCGTAGCGTCCTACCGGGGGGGAATACTAGCTAGAGGCCTGGCTCTAGGCATGAGCCAGTGTGTGCACACATGGTCAGGGGCTTGGACTGACACCGACGGGCATTGCCCTGTCTAGTCACTCGCGACATTAGTTTTGTTCTAGTTCTGACAGTGTCTTAGTCCCGGTTGTGCCTCTTGGGCTACAGCGTAGACAAGACACTAGTAGGCACAACATAAGACGTTAGGGGACGCAGCTGACTATTCTTCTAGTAAGGGGAGTACTTCAGACATGTGACTTCCATGTGACTCTCATGTTTCTAGAGCGTCGTGACCTTTTCGGGTTAGCCCTCTCGTGTGTAGGCAGGAAAATGTGCCTCCTTTGACTTTTTTTCGTGATCTCTTTCCCTTCTTGTCTCTTCTTCTTCAATCCACTTGCTTACACCATGTAAGTGTGAGGGGAAAGACAGCAAGTAGATAGGGTGGGGGAAAGAAAACGCTAACCGTGATCGCCACCCAGGCGCTGGAGTGTAGAGGGACACGTCCACGTCTGAGAAAAGTAGAAGCACTCGCTGAACAGCACACGGAACGGGACGGTTTCACAGGGACCGCTCTGTGATAAGACGGAGGGATTACATTAGAAATTGGAATTCGCAGCGTGTAATTATTAAATTTAGCAACGATTAATTAAAATAAGGTGGTGACAATTTAAAATATTAGAGTGGTATTTATAGAAACTAGTCCAGATTTACAACATCTATAAATATACACAAGACCCACTGAAAAAGGAAAAGATGAGCTACAACTACACGGGGCATACCCCGACAAAAACACAGAAAAGACAGACAGACCGACAGCTGGCACTCTAGGTGCGGTCTCTGAAAGCACGAGAACCACTGGTAGACGACTGAGATGGCTCACCTGCAAGAAGGAACGGTGAGTCACAGGCAGACTCAATAGGGGTCACGCGGATCCCTACCACGAACTAAACAAGCAAGCAGGCAATTGGAATGCAACTAGAACAATTAAAATGTAATTAGAGCATTCATTTAAATAATTAAACAAGCAAATGCACTATCTCAACATGCTTCTAGACTAGAGCAGGAAAGTCTAACTAAACAAATAAATCGGCTAACGATGCGCCAATAAAAATATATATAGCTAAATAACCAAACAACCGGAGTAACAGCTAGTAACGAGAACTAGCGGGAAAAAATAAATCTACCAACAGAAATAACTCAATCATTCTAGTGACACGAGAAGGACGGGGAACTCCAGCAGAAGAGAGAGACTAGATGCATCCCCTGACGGCTTATACTGCATCTCAAGCAACTTGCGAGTCTGAACATGCCCAGCGAGAGGGGTAACCAAACCGTACCAACCAAGAACTAGTCAGAGTAACACTCGTCAGTGTTAGCTCTCGCATCTGACCACGTGTGCACACACCAACCAGTGCCTAGGGCCAAGCCTCCAACTAGATTTCTCTCCCCGTAGAGCACTACCATCGGACTGAGGGCCCACGGTACTAGCTTAAACCATTTGATAGGACTGCCCCTCCACCTCTCCCAGGTGGGTCGACCATCCATGAAGTCTAGGGCTACGTCTAGTGGTTTCGTCACGTGGAAAGCACAAGTACTCCATTGGGATTCTAGGAGTAAGCTAATAAGTGCTATATTTTATACCATAAGTTGCATCACATTCATCATCTTTGAGCATTAAAATGAATAAAGATGTGCATTCAACTACAACTTCATCCAGGTGTTTCTGAAGGCTCAAGGGTATCAGTGGAAGCGTCTCCGAGTCTTCTTCACAACGGCGGTTGTCTCGTCTCATTCTGAGTTCATTGCTGTCCGGGACAAGTAATCAACTCCAACTGCGCAGAAGGGTTCTGATCAGCATCTAGAGGTGACTTGTAGAAGCTGCCACGCATACTCACCTGAATATCTGAAGGCAGGGTGTGACCAAAACCTTCTACTGTGAGTCTCCCTCCTCTTCCAAGAAGCGGCACTCCATTCGGCAACTCGAGCGAATTCTTCTCCATTTTCTCCCCCGGGTGCGCAGTTCTATCCTCCCTAGGACTGAACTGACACCCTGTCACTGTTTGGGCTTCTGCGACCTACTCCGACATCGGCTGGCACCCCCATTGGTCACGTTTCGAAGGAAACTCATCAACGGTTCCAACGCCATCAACCTCACTCAATTTGAAGTTCGGTACAGCTCGTGGTGGCTTCATCTTCCTGATGTTGCAGTGCTGAGACAGTCAGAACCAGAGAACAGAGCCTTTGCTTCTAGCCCCACCCCGACCAGCACTGGCTTCCAAAGCTCCTACCAGAATTCCAGCCCTTCCTGGGTCAACCTAAGAAATTTTGGCACTAGTCTCACTGACAAAGGAGTTCGGGAGTGACCACAACAATTCTAGCAACGAGTGTCTGTCCTCTATTCCAGAGAGGGGACAGAATCGACTCCGACATTCTTTGAAGCTTCTTGTCTACTTCTTCCGCTACCCGCTTGGCCGGCTAAAGGCCCCTCCTTGAGTGGAGGTAGTTTTGGTTGTACGAACTTAACCACCAGCCCAAGATCCCCCATCCTATGAGAGGTGTAGTGATGTAAGATCTTGAGGATGTTCAAGCGACACCGGCGTGGCGTGTGGGGAACCCACGCTCTCCGCTCGTCCTCATCTCCAAATGGGATCGGTTTCTTCAAACCGGTGGAGTAAGTGCTCTCACCTTGCTCTTTCTTCAGTGCTTTTCATTCAATCTTAGCTCTAGTCTCTGCTGGTCGGTGAGAGAGTGCCCGATCTCGCAAGTCCCGGACTTCCGAGTGACCACCGTGGGAGTGAGTGATTACCCGTGCGCAATATTAATTATAGCAACAAAATTAACATTAATGTAAAAGTAATTTAAAATATCAGAGTGGTAAAATATATACAATAGTCCAGATCTGAAAATAAAGAAGTCCCACAACTAAATAAGATCTCAAATGTACAATTACATGGGGCATACCCCAGTCAAAAGTACACAAAAGGATGAACCGACTACTGCTGGCACTACTACGGACAGTCGTCAAAAGTACGGGAAGCACCGACGAACAGTTGGGGCGGCTCACCTCAAAGAGAAAGGGTGAGTCACAACTAGACTCAATAGGGGTCACGTGGATCCCTACCTCACACTAAACAGGCAGGCATGCAAATATAAAAGTAATTACAGCATGCATTTAAACAATAAAAAGGTAATGGCATAATTAAAACACAATTATAGTAAAGCTGGAAAATCTATCTAAATAGTTAAATATGCCAATTTAATTAAATAATGGCGTCAGGAGCTAAATCTACCAATAGAATAAATCTCAGCTAACCAGGTGATAGGAAAAGAAGACCACTAGAAAGTAGAGACCAGATGCGTCCACTGGCAGCTTACACTGTGTCTCAAGCAACTCGCATGCCAGACAAACACAACATGCGAGAGGCGTAACAGTACCAAAATTAAGTACTAGTCAGAGTAACACTCGTCAGTGCCAGTCCTACCCTTTGACCACGTATGCACACACTGACTCCTGCCTAGCTCCAGGTCTCTAGCTAGTTCTCCCCCTAAGGACGCTACGGTACAGAGCTCAGGGGCCCACATAACTAGCTTACAAATCGTTTAGCGAGACTACCCCTCCACCTCTCCCGGGTGCGCCGACACTAAGGTCGCTGGGATACGACTAGTGGCTCCATCACAAGGGAAGAGAAAGATGCTCTATCAGGATATAAAATAATGTCACAGTTTATAAAATACCTTAAACATGGTGAAATACGACAATTAAATGCGTAATTAGATTAAATATGCTAAGACTAGAATCTGCAGAGATGGGCGATTGGACACTGGCCGCTCAAAGGATGGGCAGTCTAGGGGTCAGCCGCTCATCTGGGATACGCGACTGGATCACAGTTGCTCATGTAATATACTGAAACCGGTATACAAGCCCACAGAAGACAATTCAATTTTAGGTGGTTCGATCTCGAGCTTGAGATCTACATCCACCCCTTATTCAATTGAGTAAGGCTTCCGCTACCAAACAACTTGAAACTGCTGATCCACAGCTTTGGGGATAAATCCCTACAACCAGCTGAGCTTCACAGCTTGCTGTCTGAGGATCACTCCTCGCCTACTGAGCACCACAGCTTGCTTTGTTGATACACAGATTACAAGGATTTACAAGTAAAAGACTAAGAAACAACGAAAGCGATGACAGAATAAGAAAATGTAGCTCCACTGGAGCAATCTGACTCTGGATCTAATCCAGAAGTCAGTACAGAGCTAAAACTCTCAATCTCACTTCTCTCACTCACTTCCCACGACGCTATGTTTTTCTTCTTCCTCTCAGCAACTGGCTGCTTTACTCTTTAGACCCTTCTCGCTCTCTTGCTCTCTTCTCCTCTTCTTCTGATCTGCTAGGATTTTCTTCTTTCTTTCTGATCTCTCTCTTCTTCTGATCTGTCTCCTCTTATGATCTATCTCTTCTTATTGAATTTGAGCACTGGAGAGCCTTTTATAGAGTGCAAGTCCTGGGATCCCACGAGCTCACGATTTGGGCGTGTGGAAAACACGTTCTCGCGTATTTCGAGAGTCCATGTGTCAGGAACAGAAGGTACGATGATCCATGTTCCTGTGCATTTCGAGAGTTTATGTGTCAAGAACAGAAGGTACGATGATCCACGTGGCAAGACTTCAGAGCAGATTCTCACCTTGAATCACGTGTCACTCATCTGCTTCACTTAAGTCCCACGTGAGATTGATGCAGTCAGCCTTTAAGTAACCCAGGTGTTCGAACAACGATCTCGGTTGTCAAAATAAAGTAGAGAGGCATTAGTCATTAAGTAAATGATAATCATTAGCACAGTTTTAATCTTAAGTGTTTCAATTAGATTTAGCCAAATCAAGAGAATACACATACTTCTGCAGAAGCATCGATGCATAAGTGAGATGCATCAGCCTGTAAGGCTAACCCATGCAACGTGTTTGAATAGAAGCATCGACCCTTAATTATAACACAGGTAGACCCTAGAGAAGGTGCATCGACCTGTCTTTATAATGGATATACTTCGGCATTGACCAAGATTGAAGCATAGTGTTGTTGTACATAATCTGTGAACTCCACAGCTCCTAGTCTAAAGGCATGAGCATCAGTAGCTTTCAGCTCTACAAACCACCCGACTGAAATCTGGTGCTTGAAACGGATCGTTAAGCAGTCCAAAAGAAAGGATTCATCTCGGCACCCCCACTTCAGCAGGGCAAGGAACAAGCCGAAGATGGGTTTCTCTCTATCGACACACCCAGTAGTCTCATTCCAGCGAGCCGGAGTGAACTGGGGAGCCCTTGTCAGCAACCTGATTTATGGAATTAACTCCTGCAGGCTGAGCATGGCATCCCACTCCTCGGGGAGATACATGGGCCTACCCTGAATGCCTAATTCACTCAGGCTATCTCTATCTGCGAGCATAGCCTGTACTCGGCCCTGCAGACGAGGATTAGATCCCGCTTCCCTTGAAGGTTGAAGCACCTAAGGAAAGTCATCAAATGTTTGTCCTTGGGGTAGTCCAACCCGACGGTGTCTCCGCGCTCATACTTGAAGGAGTCATTGTTGATGATCATGAGGTGGCTAGGGTCAACAGTGTCGGTCTCCGAATCGGAAGACTCTGCGACCACAGCTATCTACCTCTCTCCCTGGTCGAGGGAATGGACGTTCTCCCAAGTCACAATGGCATGGGACGAGGAAGAAGAAGAACCAGATGCCATGTTATCTGCAAAGCAGTATCAGGAAAAGAATAAACAAGGTCAGAAATCAGTTGATCGAGACAAGATTTCTGATAAAATTTTAGCAGAGTCTCCCCAGCTCGGGAGATTGTCAAAAGAAAGCGGGAACCTGTCCACCAAGGGGGCGGTCCCTAAACAAGGCCATAGGCATTACAACAAGGCCAAACGAGACACCCGGGGGAATAGCTCCAAGGACAAGTACTACTAGAACCCTATCGGGGCCCGGGAAATGGGTTTTAACCCCAAACAAAATGACACTCACCCTCTCAAGCAAAGCCCTCACTCGCTCAAGTCGCTCGGCACCGTGGGGGAAGGAAATGGAAGAGAGAGAGGATTTTTGTTCAAATAAATAGTGGTGAGTAAGAAAACAAAGGAAAGGCTTTATATAAGCCATTGAAGACGCACTACGATCACTCTGTAGATCGTTAGATCTTGTGACCATAGAGCCAAGCTCTGATACCAATTATTGGGTCACGTAGTGTAGTGACACGGATCTAGAGGGGGGGTGAATAGATCCCTCTATAAAAAATTAAGTCCGATTGAAAATATAAACGACACACAACTCAAGCTTACCAAACACTCATATATGATGATGTACACTCAAGCGGTGAATAGACGAACTAAACTAAACCATGTATATGAGAGAGACTATAATCGATAAGAAGCTCAATGATCAACCCAACCTATGAATGGGGGTAGAAGATATGGAGCAATCACATAATCATTCACAAGAACATGATGATTTTTAGGTGGTTCGGGATCACGACGGGCTCCCTATGTCCACCCCTCACCAAACTCGGTGAGGTTCACTACCATGCTAAAAATGTAGCAACCACGGGGACGAACCCCAAAAGCAAACGCACACACACGTTGCTTTCGCAGAATTCCACACACGAGGCATAGCCTCAAGACGCTGCCACGCAGCACACACACACACGAACTCGAGGAGCTCACCCCGCACTGAGTCCTGTGGATGCACTTTTTATTAAGATTATTCGTGTATTGATTTATTAAGTTTATTAAGTGTGTGGACGTGCCAGTCACAAAGTGACAATTTATTTGGGCTCCGAAGAGCCATGGGTGCGCTCGATCTGACTCCGTAAGACGATTGTGTGGTTTGGGCCGGGACCAAATCTCGCCATGCCATAAAGGTCACGACGTCATCTGCATCCCCCATACGAGGGAACACCCTTGATTAATTACCAAAATTAAAGGTCCCGCGGCCTGAAAGAATTAATACTAATTGCAAAAGGGTAGGGGGGAATAAATCACACTAAGAGCCTGCATTGGGATACGAGCATTCAGACATGTCGGTCGCTCGAGGACCATTTCATGTTTGGACGGAGGTCCGTGATAGGGATACAATGGAAACCGAGATAAGCCCGTTCAAATGTCTACCGAATGCATGGTAATTTCAATGACGGGTCGTGATGGGGGCATCTCTCGCCCTTCATATTTTTCAAGACCCCGGTTGCTTGCCAGCATGGCTCCATTGTGTCCGTCA
>JANBPO010007192.1:0-16650 GCA_024336825.1 Amorphophallus titanum | reverse complement strand
GTACGGTAGAACCAATAAGCTGTAATAAATAAACAGAAGAATAGTCTAAACTAACCGTACCGCATATCCGAACCTCAGTCCGTCAAAACTCAAGTTCGTAGCTGCCAGTAGATAGGAGCACCACCCACTAGAAGAACGACCGGATGCATTCCCTGACGTCTTACACCATGTCACAAGTGTCTAGCTACAACGCCCTAGGTGGAGACAAGGACACACTCAGTAACCAGTACCACAAATAATGACTAGTTGGGGTCGCGCTCGTCACCGCCATCCGACGCCCCCAACCTCGTGTGCACACTCAGACCATACGCCCTAGGCCTGTCCTCTAGCTGGTTATTCCCCCAAAGCCCGGACTCGATTGCGTGTGGGGGCCCTACGGTAACCAGCCTAATAATCATCTCTCTCGGGTAAGCCGCACCACCACTCCTGGGTGGGCCAGCGCACGCGTGCCGTGGAATCTACAACTAGTGGACGTGTCACCGGAGGTAAGAGCTGACCCACGGAAACTATGGAACGAAGTAAAATAGGACTGCAACCAACTCGGGCAGCCCAGGGAATGGTGGTCCTACACTGGGCCGCCAGAACAGTCAGACGGACCTACACTAGGCCGCCACACCGACTCTAGCGGTCCAATCTTGGGCCACTAGAAGGCGAGTCATAACGGGCGTAGCGGTCTATTGTAAGGCCGCTATCCTAGACAAACGGTCCTACCTTGGACCGCGAGGCGTCCTTAGCGGTCGCACCTATGGTCGCCACAGACACGTGACTCCCAACGGTCAAAAACACGCGCCCCGAGGGTGCAACGGTCAGAAAACAAGGTTGGCAGTCAAAGAACGGCCGCTAACCTAGGGTTAGTGATTTATCGTGCAGCCGCTACCCAATCGTAGCGGTCCAATATTGGGTCGCCAGAGTTGCCGACAAAACAGTGCCCTGAAGTGGTCCTACTCACGGCCACTCGAGGCGTGTGGCGGTCTCTGGAACGGCCGCTACACTCACCTGAGAATGAGACCGGCAGGAAGAATCCCAAAAAGTCGATCCATGCCCCGATCATCCCCCGATGATGGGGAAAACAAGGGGGAAGCTCCCCCAACCCCCCTAGCATGCATCTAAAGTCGGCATCGTCGAGTCACCCCGGGTTTTGGGTTGAGTGTCGGGTGAGTTGGCCACCGATATCGGCCCGTTCGAGTTGCGAATTGCGCTTGCTTGCCTAGGTCCGAGGTCGTGTCACATCAATGCCACCCAAACAAAACCCAAACCCAGAATGCACATGAGCCACCCAGCCCAAACCCATGCACGTGCAAACTCAATGCCCAATTGCATGATCGAACAATGCATGGTGTTAGCTTTTAGGGTTTTTACGAAAGAAATGGCAAGCGGCCACTAACCAGGAAAGAAATAAGTAACGTTGGGTAGGTTTTAATCCCTGCCATTCTTGGACCTCCGAACCCTTTAGAAATCCCCATCTCTATATAACAAACACCCCATCGAATGTAGCAACCCTTGCTATTGTGTCCTCTTCCTCCTGCTGGTGTGCCGTCGTCGTTGCTGCCTGCATAAGAAGAAGCCCATCCTTCTTCTTCTTCCCCTCCTTCCACGTCTTCTTCCTGCCGTTGCTGCTCGTCCAAAGCCACAAGGGGGCTTTGCTTCCTCCTGCTACCACGCTCATCACCTTCCTGCTGGTTGATACGTGCTTCACCTCCTTCCTCTTCCTCCTGTGGCCTACATTGCAACAGGGAGAAGAGAAGAAACATCCATCTCCAGCCTCTGTTCCAAAGTGCAGGAAACAGAGCGCCGTATTATTCAAGTTCGTCAACTGTTCATCATTCAGACCATCCAAAAAGGTAGGTTTTCTCTATGCTTAGACCCAACGTGGATTAAAAACTAGTTAAAGCATGCATGTTAATGCAGTGAATAATATCTGGAATCGCTATTCTAAGTTCTTGTGTAAAATAGAATTAGCATCCACATCAATGGCCGCTATTTGAAATAGCGCTTGTGCCTAAAGACGCTATTTGTTCCTGCATTATGTTAGATTTTCTCGTTTCATTTTAATCTTAGTCAATCTATGGTCATCGAGAAGGCCACTAATTTATATTTGCGCCTGGCATCCAGGATGCTTAAAACTTGAGATTTCATGTGACTTGTTAATGAACACAGGAAATTATATAGTTCAAATATGAAACCGCGCCTGTTAAAATAGACGCTATTTATTATGAGCGCCCTGCAATTATTTAATGTTGCTATACGTCAACCTGTTGCCATCATTTAACTTGTTGCTATACGTCAACCTGTTGCAATCATTAAAACAAGACAGCATTAAGATTCTCCCTTCTATCTTGTGCCCAGGGGTCACAACAGGCCATGTGTGTGGCCTTGGACTATGAGTCCAGTTAGCCAACCTAGGGCTGAAGGTTTCCCATGTGTCCCTTGGATGAGGGATCAACTCGACCGCTTGCGAGTTGCCTTGGAAATCATGTTACCATGGTTTCAGACCTAGGGATTAGGCCAGATTGGCAGCGCTGCACCGTCACATGCGGCGGTCTTGACCCGAGTCTTGTGACTCAAGGACCGTTCGGTTTAGTAGGTCTAGTGGGTTGTCCAAAGTCAGGTTGCTCTGAGCCACCTGTTACTCAGCATTGCTTGCGTTAGGTGCATGCGTGGTTTTCAGTGTTCACATTTAGTGAGCCCCCACTAGTCGTAGTTTTTCTGCTCACGCGTGTGCAGACCCATTTGGGAGTGGTGCAGAGCGTGACTCGAGAGAGACAGTTTTTAGGCTGGTTACCGTAGGGTCCCTCACCTTTGCAGCCTGAGTCCGGGTTGGGGGAAAAATCAGCTAGAGAATCTCACCTAGGGCCCATGATCTGTGTGTGCACATGTGGCTAGGGGCGACAGACCCTCACTGACGAGTGCGACCCCAGTTAGTCTTTTTCTATGTTCCTAGTTACTGTTCAGTGTCTCAGTCTCTTCCTGGGGCGTCGTAGGGAGACATCTGAGGCTGCGGACTAAGTCATTAGTGGACGCATCCAGCCTTGCTTCTAGTGGGTAGGTACTCCCGTCACGTGACGTGAGTTTGTCGTCACTCGAGTTTTCATTTTTCATCTGCTAGATGAGATTTTGCGTGCATAGTTTCTAGGTGGTTTCCCATAGTCGAGGTGTAGGGTTTCTGGTGAGCATCATTGAGGGTTTCCCCTAGACAGCGTGGAGTTCATGATGGTGAGGTCGTGACCATGTTTCCGGACCATGTGCTCTCAGAGTGGGCCTTCGTGTGTGAGCACATGCCTCCACAGCAGAGGTGTCACGGGGTTTTCCTAGTAGCATGGCTAGGGAAGTTCGTAGGCTATTGCTACAATAGAACAGGAGAGTCAATCTCCTTGCATCAACTTCAGTGCCTTCATGCACTTGAGAAGGCAAGCAGAGAAGCCGGCCGGTCTGTCAACTAGCCAACAACTGGCAAAACAAACCTTCTTATTGAGGGAGAAATAAAGAAGTATTATTCTTTTTCGAGGGATAAAACTCGGGTGATTTTTGAGTGGGCTTATCACTATGGCAAGGTCACTCTGCCAAAATCCAAGAGGACGGAAGATGCTAAGAGAAGTGATGATCCCCAATTCTGCTCTTATCACCAGATACTGGGGCATCCTATCGAAGATTGTTATGTCTTCAAGGACATCGCTCAAAGCTTAATGGAGGAGGGCAAGCTCCAAATGGGTGAATATGAAGTAGACCCACCACGCCCACATGAGGCGTGCATTTACGAAAAAGGAGCCCATACGATCTCAATTCATCATCAGGCCCCCAAAGACATGTTAGAAACAGATATGGCCTTCTCCCTCGCCTCCATAGGTGGGGACATTGTAGAGGCTATCTATGACAATTACCAAGAAGATCAAGAAGAAATCCCGCATCTCTCCACGCAAAGAGATACCTCGAAGACCCATACACTGATACATGAAAGGCCTGAAGCCAATGTCCCCTGCAAATGTTAGGAACCTATTGTCATAGAGGTCAACACGAATGCGGATGACACTCTGCAGGGACAAGAGACTGAAGAGTTCTTCACCACCCCTAGAGGTGATCCACCCGTGGGTCGACATCTAAATTGCTCGAATATCACATCACAGACATCAATGCCGATCCAAGAGTCAGGAAAGGAGGCCGATGAAGTCTCGCCGTATGGCGAGATGAAACAAGAAAGCACCTTTGAGGTCATTGAGGCCAAATAAGATGATGAGGGCTTCGTCGATTTGTAGTCGGCTCCCCCGAAGATCGAAGATGGAGGGTAGGCTACCGTTGATGAGCTGATCGAGGTAAACCTCAGCACAGAGGAAGAGCCTAGGCCAACTTTCCTTAGTGCCTTGCTTCTCCCAGAAGAAAGAAAACAATATATACAACTGCTCTAGGAGTTCCAAGACTGTTTTACTTGGAACTACAATAAAATGCCAGGCTTGAGCCCTGAGGTGGCCCAGCACATACTGGACATTGATCCAAAGGCCAAACCAGTGAAACAATTGCCATGGTGGATGAGGCCGGAGCTAATAAGCCAAGTCTGCAAGGAGGTCGACAAGCTTATAGACGTCGACTTCATGACAGAAAACCAATACACTACCTGGCTGGCGAATATTGTTCCCATCAAGAAGAAGAATGGCCAGATCAGGATAGGTGTAGACTTCCAGGACCTAAATAAGGCATGCCCAAAGGATGATTTCCCAGTGTTGATCACTGAAATTATGATAGACGCCACCACTGGCCACGAGGCACTGTCATTCATGGATGGCTCTTTCAGGTACAATCAAATATGAATAGCAGAGTAGGATAGAATCCATACAGCTTTTTGATGACCTAAGGGGATATTTCACTATAACAGGATACCCTTTGGCCTCAAGAATGCTGGCGCCACTTACCAAAGGGTGATGACGAGAGTATTTGATGAATTGCTTTATCATAAAGTTGAGTGCTACATTGACGACCTGGTCGTTAAAACCAAGAAGAAAGAAGACCACCTGAATGATCTTAGGATCATATTTCAAAGGCTCTCGCAATATGAACTGAAGATGAACCCGATGAACTGCGCCTTTAGCATCTCTAGCGTGAAATTCCAAGGCTTCATTGTTCGATACCGGGGGATTGAAATAGACCCCTCGAAGATAAAGGCCATCCAGGAGTTGCCACCTTCGAAGAACTTAACATAACTGCGATCCTTGCAAGGCCAGTTAGCATATATCTATAGGTTCATCTTCAACATGTCCAGGCGATGCCAACCAATCCACAAGCTTATGATGAAGAATACACCCTTCTGCTGGAACTAGGAATGCTAGAAGACTTTTGACCAGCTCAAGAAATATTTGAAGATCCCACCTGTGTTGGGGGAACCAGTCAAAGGGCGGTCCCTGATTCTATACATAGCCACCACTGAACACTTACAAGGGGTAATGCTTGCCCAAAATAATGGCGAGGGGAAAGAGCTGGCGCTTTACTACCTCAGTCGAAGACTGATTGGCACAGAAGCAAAATACACCCCAACCGAGAAGGTTTGCCTCGCCTTGGTTTTTGCAGCTAAGAAGATGATGCATTATATGCTCCCGCATGAGATACAACTGATATCAAGTGCCGACCCAGTCAAATACATATTGTCCTAGCCAGCATTAAAAGGATGACTTGGCAAATGGGCCGTCCTTCTCATGGAATTTGATATCACCTATGTGTCGCAGAAGGCCATTAAAGGCCAAGCGATAGCAAATTTCTTTGCGGTGCATTCGATGCCCAATGATTCCCCTCTAATCACGGACCTCCGAATGATGAAACATTGGAGGTGAATCAGGTCCGTCAGGCTGTGTGGCAGCTACATTTCGAAGGGGCATCCAGAATCGAAACATCTCAACAAGGGCGTTCGAGGGTAACAATCGGAGCAGGCATTGTCCTCAGATCTCCAGAAGGAGAAGTGTTACATACATCATGCTCGATCAACAAGCCATGCACAAATAATGAGGCAGAATATGAAGCTTTGATCATTGACCTTCAGATTGCCCTCCATATGGAGATTCAGATGGTACAGGTGTTCAGTGATTCAATGCTGATCGTCACACAAATACAAGGACAATTTGATGTTTGGAAGCCGGAGGTACTTCCTTATTGCACGAAGGCAAAAGAACTCATGGCATGAGTTTACTTCATCAAGATCGGCCATGTTGGCTAAAGCAAAAATGAGTAGGTAAATGCACTGGCGAAATTGGCAAGCTCGCTGATAGTCCCACCAGATCAGTATCTCAACATAATAGTGATAAACAGGCACCAGGTTCCCAGCATGATAGGGGAGCCAGACGAAGAAGAATGTGAATCTGCAACAGTAGAAGCGGTCAGCATGCCTGACTGGAGAGAATCTCTGATGCAATGGTTCATACATCAACAATTGCCCAGACAGAGGGAAGAGAGAATTAGATTAATCCGATCCAAAGATTCCTATGAACTTAGAAATAAAACTTTGTTCCAGATTGTGGCAGATGCCAAGAAGAAGGTACTTCTTCGATGCTTGTCAATGGAGGAAGCCTAGAGGGTCATGAAAGAGGTTCATGCCGGAACAGTTGGGGCCCATCAAGCTGGCCCGCAAATGAAGATTGAAATAAAGAAATTGGGTTACTACTGGCCACTCTCTTTTTTAAAATTGAGAGAAAAAAAGGTAAAAAAGAGCTACTAAACACCTTATAAACTTCTGAGAGGTGATCTATCAAAGGATCCATCAGCTAATAAAGGAAGCGGACATGCAGATCGGCAATCGGAGACAAGGGGTTAATTTGAGTGGTCAGTCGATCCTCACCTGCGAAAGCAGCACCGACGACGTCCCCTTCAGAATCCCTGGTGTGGAGGGCGAGCCTCGTGGTGGAGTTCGGGTGCGCACGGTAGAAGTCGGCCACCGCCATGTTGATGCAGGTGAGGCTGATCTTCCCCGCCAAACTCCCAAGGTCGAGGACCACCCCGACGTTAAATCCCTGGAAGCCTCCATGCTTGGCCACTGCGGAGGAGGAGAGCAGCAGCAGGAGGGAACAGATCGCGAACAGAAATGGGAAGGGAGGAAGCAGCAGCTGCGCTGGTGGGTTCCCCATGGCAGACGACGCCCTGAAAGCTGTTCCTTGGAGAGGCTGCTGCGGTGTGTCTGTGTTATTATAAGGCTACCGACGAGTGGGGGGCACTGCCCAAGTTTCACGCGTTCCTCTGCAAATGTCAGCGGCGCCTGACCAAGAGAAAAGAAACAAGGAGGCTGACCATTAGTGCAGTTTCCGTTAAACTTCGGGCTTGGCTGGTGAGAACCGAACGGTGGGCGGCCCTTCTCCGAAGGCGCTTCCATTTGGACCGGCACAGTGGCGTCAAGAGTCGAGAATGCCTTGCTTGGTCTGTTTTTCTAAGGGCTCATCTCTCGCTGCCTCCAGGTTGAAGAGTCCACGAGATGCCTACCTTAATTACATTTACTATTCAATATTAAATGCTTATTAACTGAGTTCAACCTAACCAAATTTGTAAAAATACCAGTATAAATATTCTGTTGATACAATTGAAGGGTCGGCCATAATTTTGACCAACCCACTTTGACCAGGAAAACCCCGGACAGCGACCACAGGCCCACAGCGGCAAAGGCAATTCCCAACTATATATACTGTCAAGTTGGACGGTCAATAAATTATTTAAAAAATTACATATATATCTTTAAAAACCTTTTGAATTATTTTTATACTCTTAATTTTGTAGTGTTTATATTTAAATTATAAATTTAACAAATATATCCCAGAGTTAAGCCCAAAGAAAAGACAACAAGTGCCAAGTACAGTCGACAGAAAAGAAAAGACATACCAGAGAGTCAGGGGAAGCCCGACGAGGGTACCAGCTGGCCACAACTAGACGCTACGAGCACGCGTCCCAGGTACACATGGAAGCCGAACAAACGACCACCACCTATAAAGCAGGGGCGAGCCTCGTGTCACTGGCTCAGTAGGGGTCACGCGGATCCCCACCAAGGAAAACATGTAGTAACACGCTAAAATAGCAAGCAACAGTAGGTAAACAATAGGTAGTAGTAAAGCAGGAAAGCTAAACTATAAAGCTATAAAATAAACAGAATACGGAGCAAGAGTAGGGAAGAAGCTAAGGAAGAGGGGAAGGAAGAAGTCGTACCAGACAATGGCTACCGAACTAACCTTGGTACCCCAAACTACACCAAGCAAGGGCAGGAGAGCGACTCGAAGCTGACAGAGTCAGGAGTTGCTGAACTGTCGATGCAAGGAACCTGCAAAACAGACACTACATCAAGCAAAGACAGAAGGTGAACTCTGAACTGAAGAAGTCAGAAGCTTACCGAACTGTCAACACGATGCCAGGCTCCAAATGAAGACCTTCAAGGACAATAAGAAAGCCTAGGAAAACCTAGGCAGATGACCGACAAAGATGACGGATGACACGACAAGGACGCCGTGCACACAGCCACCTACACAACCAGAATGTCGTGCAAGCGACACACACTGACCCCAAGTACGGCCAAAAAAGGCTAACCCAGAAGGTCACGACGCACGAGGAATGTGAAGAGAACTGCGAAGGGTATCGCAACGAGTCACACGTCACGTGACTAGAGTGCCCCACACTAGAAGAACAGCCAGCTGCGTCCATTGACGTCTTATGCTGTGCCGACTAGCGTCTCGTCTACGATACCCACAGACAGGTAGAGACTAACACACTGTGAGAACCAGAACAGTAACCAAGTCGTGAGCGACTAGACAGGGGAATGCCTGTCGACATCAATCCAAAGTCCCTGACCACGTGTGCACACACTGACTTTTACCTAAGCCAGGCCTCTAGCTAGTTTTCTCCCCCCGTAGGACGCAACACTCTGCCAGAAGACAAACTTCTAACAAAATTTCAGATCCAATCCGGGAAAAGCACACCTCATAATCAGTCGCCCAAGGCCTCGCTGGCACACGGCTCTCGTCACTCTCGAGCCCCAATAACCAGCATCTTCTGCTTGTGAAAGACCATCCACTGGTCACCAGACACACGTCAATGGGAACCTCAACTTACTCAACTTCTTCCTTGTTTCCTGGTCGCTCACCAGATCCAACAAGCAAATTCCCAATCTCGATAGGCCACCCGCTGACCTTCCACGGACCATTATCACAACTCGATCTAAATCTTGCTCGGACACCGCAACCGATCTCGAGCCTCACGCCAACTCTACCCTCTCAGGGGAGCACGGTGAAACCACATGACAGGATTTCACAATCCTCGATCCTCACATCACTCGACTCAAGCTTACAGGGAAATCCTCCCCTGCTGGTCACAGACCAAGGATCACCATTTCTAACACCAACGTCTCTTCAGAGACCTTCGCACACAGGCACTATCTATTATCCAATCGAATGCCATCTCATCTCAATCACTCTAAATGGATGCCTGCCAATCTCGGCTTCACTCTTACCATAAAGCCCTGGGACTCAACCTCTTACAATCTACGGCACACTTCTCCAGAACTGACAAGTGCCACCTACTACCACAACAAGCTGGTCGATAGTGTCATGACCAATGCACACGGGTCCCCAGGCAATACACTTCTTACCATGGTCGATCACTCGGTCAACCTCACTAGCCACTTACGGCCACCAACCAGGACCCACAATCTGCCAGAGATCACTTCTGCGAAGTACGATCTCATCCAAGGGCACAACTTCTTAATGCAAGAATAGGGTACTCTTGCGGCAACCTTGCCAGCACATTCCCCAATTCTCTACCCAGCTAGTGCCATAAACCACAATGCCTCAAGCAACGACATGACAACAACACGTCTCATGCAACCTGAGACAATCTCACACTGAGGAACCAATCCTCCGACGCTCAAAACATCCTCTGCAACTTCACAAGCTTTGATTTATGACACCTTGAAAAGCACAACACCATACACAAGCTCTCACGAACACTGCCCAACTGGCACGCATCCTTCCGGAGCCCATCCCCCTCCAGGTACTTCCACGGCGGCCCCGGCCTCCCTCGGCCTCATCCCCGTCGTCGACGTTGAAGTTCCCCTTCTTCTGCTGCGCCCAGACTGGTAGTAGAACCATTGACAGAGCTTGCAGCATCCACACCTCTGCCTACTGCATGAATCAGCCCGAGCCAGCTTCTGTGGGATCGTTCTACTCCGAGTCCTCTACGCAAAAAATGTCATTTTGTCATGTTTCGTCAACGGCATCAACCGCTACAGGCATTTTCGTGCAACTGCGCCTGGACTGCACCTATTTCTGAGCGCCCCTTGGCAACGCCGACACCAACTTCTCCTGTGTGGATCGGCCAGAGCCCCCTTCACGAGAGTTCTTCCCCTCGAGTCTCCTTTGACCCCGAGGTGGTCCCGTCTGTTTTCGTCGACAGCACAGCCCGGGGCGTCCATTCTCCCACGACTGTGCCAGACTATTGTAACCCAGTCCGCCCAGAACCTACAGCAGCCTCGACAGCATCGGCATGCCTCCCTCTGCTAGTTTTCGGCCTGAGGTGTCTTCACCAAAGTTGCAGCACTCGGCAACACGAAACCATCACTAGTGGTCTTGCCCCATTCTGACATCGGCACCAAAAATTCCACTAGGGCCGTTGTTGGCCTATCCTATTGTTCACCCAGGAACCTGACACCGATTGTCTGAGCAACCATGACCTCTGAGAAGATCTGATGGCCGCCAACTTTTGAGAGTTTGTAGTACCCCCTGTCTGCTACTCCCACGAGCTGGTCCTGCCGTGTTTGGAGTTCGTCAGCGAGCGTACCTGTCGACGCACCACGACTGTGCCATCCAGTCCTGCGAGGTAGAATCGTGTAGGCTAACGGCAGCGACCCCCTCCACCTTCCAGTGACATCGGCTCAACGTCGGACTTGCTAGCATCCTTCGACATCCCTCAAGCTTCATCCCTGCGTTGGCAGCACCACGATTGGATGTCGGAGCGCGTTGTACGATCGCTGTTTGGTTTCCCCTCCCCTCGTTCCCCCCTCCTACGTGAGGGTAGTGTGTGTAGTTGATTGCCCCCACCCCCGTGATCCCCCTCCCTACATGGAGTGTAGTAATTGTAATAGCAGGGACATTAATCCCTCACTCCCCCTTGCTGTACCCTCTTCCCTTGCCCGCCCCCCATTCACCAACTTTATCATCTTGCACAGTCTAGCTCGTAGGCAGCAGCAGAGGCCCGAGTTGCAGATCCTGTCTCGGAGTCATTCGGCATCATCTGAAGATGTACCATACATCGCCAGAAAGCTCGTCGAGAAATCTCCACATCCGTGGTGGTCCTGCTGGCATCCGACATCCCTGCTGTCTAGAGGGCCCGTTCTTCCCCGACTGCGCATAGTTTCCCTGACTGGAAGATAGAGCTACAATACAGAAGCTTCCCTAACTTTATCTTTACTCTTCTGGGTGCGCCGCTTGATCGGGTCGAGGTACCACCAGTCCTCAAAGCAACGCAGTAGGTGGAGCCTCGTTCGGAGTCCGGAGCCTCCCGTTCTGATTTTCTTCCCCCAGGTGCGCAGAATAGGCCATTCAGGACCTAAACTGACACCCCTTCACTCAATGAGCTCCCTCTCTCTGCCCCGACCCCGTCTGTTGTTCTTCCTAGTTGCTACTGGAAGAGGACCTGATCACGGTTGTACTCATCTTGGTCCTGAATTGTTTAGGCTTCGGGAGCAGCCGTGGCGACAACGTCCATTTGCTGTAGTATCCTAGGTCCAGTTTGATCCAGAGCATTGAGGTTTAGATACAGAATCTGGCCCAACCAGTGACGACGTCGGGACCACCCACAAAAATTCACAAGCGTACTTGGTCCCTTCAGTGACGTTTCGACACCAGTTTCGATGACTTCCGAGTTCAGCAGAGTGCGTGGCGGCGTCTACACTGACCCCCTATCGTTTCGTTCCAGACTTGGGTAGAATCGGGAAAGTGCCCATACAGCACTAGTTTAGCTTGTTTTCCCTCCCCGCCTGGCTGGCTTACCGCCCCTCCCTTTGTGGAGGTAGTTTTGGATGTAATTTTAATTCTCCCACCCCTAGTCCAACCCTATTGTGTGGGGTGTAGTGCATGTAATTGTTGTTCACAGGGTGAAGCTTCATCGGTGCAGCGTGCGGGTCAACCACGCTTCCCCGCTCGCCCACGTCTCCGAATCAGGGTTGGTTTCTTCAAACCGGCTAGGTGAGCTCACTGCCCTTCTTCACATGGGTGGTTGCTCGGGCCGAGGAGGCCGAGGCCACTCTTGCAGAGAGGGTAAGCAAACCAACTGACTTCTTCTTCACTTAATACTTATGCTATGCAAATGACCAACCATGATGAATGCTCATGTAGATGAGGGAGTTGGTGCGCTGAGTGAGACAAAGTGGTTCTGGGTAGAGGCGGAGCATCTCCATTTGGAGGTAGAGTGACTGAGCATGGGAGCAGCAGATGTGAAGCGCTAACGAACGAAGGCGAGGGAGGCTCGGCACCAAGCCTATGATTTGAAGATCAAGCGGTGGACTGTAGAGCGGATGGTCTTGATGATGGGCCGAGGGCCTGAGTGGAGTGCGACGTAGATCGGCGTGTGGAACAGCATGTTCTCGGACTTCCTTACTAGCTCCTCCAGCCATCGGAGGAATGAGGAGGCAGAGAGATGGCGATGGCGAGAGGAGGGCAGCACCACCATGGGCCCACCAGAGAAGAAGCATGAGGGCACTGTTGATAGCGGGGGTCCTGGAGAGGGAGCAACCTGAGAGCCACCTTGCTCCCTTTCCCTGTTGTTTTTCTCTTCCTTATGGACATATGCATGTACATGACCTTATACTTAATGAAAACTTGACCCTTTTGGTGTTTCCTAAATGCAAATGTGCGGATGTTAATGCTGACTTTACTAATAATGACGACCCTTAGGACTGACAAAGAGAACGAGAGGGAGAAAGAGAGTGAAAGATAATGGGTTTGAAGGCACGAAGTCCAGAGAGAGGAGAACACGAGAGAGAAAACACGACGGACAGGTGAGAAAAGTGGTCCAAATTGGGCCGTTACCCCCTGGGTGGCGGTCCTGTCAAAGGCTGCTAGGGGTAGACGATGAAGAACCAGGAGAAATAGAAAAACAGTCTGCTCTAGACCGCAAGGGGGGAGAAATGGTCACGGCGTGACCGTTAGGCATGCAAGAGAGTAGACGGTGAAGGAAGGGGTCAAATGGTCATCTGACGACCGCTAGAGGAGCCTAGTAGTCGCGCAATAGACCACAAGGGAGAATACTCAGTTAAATCCGAGTGGGACTCTCCGGGAGAGTCCCAACATGAGGATTGGCGCGCCTAAACTACGCAGAAAGGTCAAGACGCACAAGAAATGCAAAGAGAACCGCGAGGAGTCACGTGCCACGTGACTAGAGTGCCTCACCACCAGAAGAACAGCCAACTGCATCCACTGACGTCTTATGCTGTGCCTACTAGCGTCTTGTCCACGTCACCTACCGCAAGGACTAGGTCGAGATCAAGACACTATCAGAACTAGAACAGTACCATAATGCGAGCGACTAGTCAGGGTCACATCTAACGACGCAAGTCCAAAGCCCCTGTTCATGTGTGCACAAACTGGCTATCGTCTAAGCCAGGCCTGTAGCTAGTATTCCCCCTCTGAAGGACGCTACGGTTGACGAGGGGCCCACAGAACTAGCCTAAGAATCGTAAACCGAGAAAGTGCCCCGCTACAAGAGCCGTCACACCGAAACGTGCTGTAAGGCTACGACTAGTGGAGTCTCACAAGACACAGAGACACAAAACATGAGTGCGGAAGTACAGACAGGCAAGAGAGCACTGTGGCACGTACTCTGAAGCACCAATGGCAGCACAGTCACTGCCGACAACTTAGGACAAGGCAACTAGACCTACTTACGTAATGATCCTTGAGTCAGACTACTCGGAGGCAAGATCATCACAGACAGCGGAACAAGCCGTCGATCGGTCTACTCCTAAGCCAGAGGAAACAGCACTCTGCAGGAAATGACTCACGGAGACCCGAGGGAACACCGAGGACCCTCAACACGTCTGGATATACAAACTGAGGTAGAATGATACCTCGAGGCATCTAGAAACATGGCCTTGAATTGGACCAAGCCGCCGAGGCACACACACAAGGCCACAAGTCAACCCCTGGTCTCACAGGGTTGACCGAAACCTGACACGACACAAACACATAGAGACACAAACAACATGCACAAGCACTCTTGATCGTCCCATGATGGTCACTACCCTCATAGGATGTCAGCAGACACCCACGGATCATGGGCAAACCACGAGATCAAGCCAAGACAAGTAGAAACTGAAGCGGTGGACAACGACTACACTCTGGGAAGAGCGAACTATCATTCAACCGCGAGGCGAACCCGACAGTCAAGGAAAGCTGTTGCAAGACTAGAGACACAGACATTGGCAGGTCGGCAAACAATGGCATGATATTGCTTGGGGAAGGATCAGTAAAAGCAAGCAAGTAGGAGGGCTGGGCATCAAGAATATCAGGGACTTCAACCTTGCTTTACTAAGCAAATGGCTATGGAGAATTAGCAGTGAGAAAAAGGGCATGTAGGCATCAATCATACAGCAAAGATACTGCACTAGGCAAAGAGTATGGGACCTTTAGCTTCCCCCTCAACACCTCATTACCTCTCATATCTAGAGGAGTATTTTGAGGACCATTAACATCATTAAAGCTATAGTGCGGGTAAACTTGGGTAATGGCCAGAAATGTCAATTTTGGGATGACTGATGATGCACTTACATCCCTTTTAGAGAGAGGTTTCCCCAGCTATATGCAGTATCTTCACAGCCCGTGGTAGTGGTGGCCCAATTCTTCGACGGTCAGCCAAGAGGGGGGAGTTGGGCCCCATCTTCAAAAGACATTTGTGGGAAGGGGAGATTGAATAGCTTGGGGAGTTGCTATCTTTACTCTAGGAGCATGCCATCGATGCAGGAAAGCCTGATGAGTGGAGGCAGAGGTGGGGAAAGGATGGCAGATTCTCAATCAGATCAACCTACCTGGTCCTTACATATGGTAGTGTGAGATATCCTTTCATAGGCAAATTTGGGAGCCAAAGAGCCCTCTCAAGGTTAAGGTACTACTGTGAAGCATTTCAGATGGAAGATTGCCAACATGCGACAGACTTGCTACCATTTTAGATGGTATCCAAACCCTCTACTGTCTATGTGGGGAGGAGGAAAATGTGGATCACTTGTGAATTGTCTGTAAATTTGCTCAAGAGCTATGGCTTCATGTGTTGAACAGAGTGCAATGTACCGTGCAGCAAACAAAGACAGTTGCTCATTTACTGAGGACGTGGCAAAGACTGTAGCTCCTCACGGAAGAGAGATGCATTTGGTGGTTGATCCTCCATGCCACCCTTTGGACCTTGTGGGGACAAAGGAATAATAGAATTGTTAGAAAGGAGGCATTGGTACCAGAAAGGGTCGGGGTTTTTGTTGGGGATAGAGTCAAAGAATGGGGAAAATGAAGTTGTAATGTAGATACACACAATTCATCTTTTTTGGGTTTATTTAAAGGCACAAGTAGCTGAAGTAGCCGCCCAGGTGGCGAATTTAACCCAAGACTTCCTCTGCTTGTGGGGTGAAGGGCTGGGCATGTCAAATCTGAATGACCAGAGACTTTGAAGAAAAATCAACCCAGGTGGAAAGGAAAGAAGCCAAAGGTGATGATTAGTGGAGAGGGGTAAATCCATAGCCCAGATATGTGCCCAGATCGGGACGACCAAATCAGGTCGAGACTGGCCTAACCAGACCCAACCGGGCCGAGCTCCCCAAGTGACAACCCTACGAACAGGCCCACTTATCTCGAAGCCCAAACATACTCGGATCAGATCTTCCTAAGCGGCCTCTTGGCCTGGAAGACAGAGTAACGGTCGCTCAGGAAAGCCCAACCGGAGCTTAAGCATAACTATCACAACGCTGCCCTCTACGCTCGGGAGAAGCCCAAGCGCCTTACTAGGGAATATCCTATGCTCGGACTCCCAACGGACAGGGCATGTCTCCCAGCGAGAATCTCGCTACCGCTTAGAGAAGGGAAACTCAAAGGTACAGGGAAGAAGAAGGCTCCTCCTCTAGGACATAACTCCCCCTAGTCTCTCCAGATACCCTATCTCCAGCCAAGAGCATAAGCAGCTATATAAACTCCCAGAAAGCCCTCCGAGAAGGGAAGGTGATCCTGAGCACTCAACACCACACTCATTGGTGAAGAGCAATCCCGTGCCCCTGACTTCTTCTCCTACTCTCATTCCACCTACGCTCTACCAGTTCCCTGACTTAAGCATCAGAGGATTTTTTTCCAGGTTCCAACCCTAGGCATCTCTGATCCATTTCCTATCTTGTAGACCTCTCGTTCGTGGTGACGACAACAAGATCGTACAGCTCAAGATGAAACCTGAGATCACCCCTCTTCATCTGGCGCCGTCTGTAGGAAACGTACGAAGAGCAAACATGGTGTGAAGAAGTTCCAATAGGAGAAATGCCGGTGACAAAGGAAAGGCACCGGCGACCATGGAGGGGGACCATGCACCCACCTACTCCTCCATGGGCCCTCCCTCCAACCAACAAGCTAATGCCTTACCTCTGCCAGCCGTGGGGGGACAGCCCACCCTTGAGGCCCCCGATGC
>JANBPO010007188.1:0-47726 GCA_024336825.1 Amorphophallus titanum | reverse complement strand
GCGCGGGTAACTTACACGGCAATTTCTAGAGTTTAAATCCCCCACGGTTCTTTGGATCTTCTAACCCAGACGAAGCAGAGAACTGGATCGACGAGATGAGCCATATATTCAACGTCATGTAATGCACCGATCAAGAGAAAGTCCATCTCGCCACATTCCAGCTAAACAAAGACGCCCGTACTTGGTGGAAGGCGCAACCTCAAAATGCTCAGCTCACTTGGGATGGATTTCTTACTCTCTTCCGAGCCAATTACTTCTCCGAGCACATCAAGGAGTGAAAGGCTGTAGAATTCGCTTCTCTACGCCAAGGCATAATGTCAGTAGCAGAGTATGAGCTCCAGTTTTCTAGGCCAGCACCATATGCTCCTCACTTGGTTAGTATAGATTTATTAAAGGGTAACCGATTCGTGGATGGGTTACGTCTGGCTTTCATCAAACAACTTGACTCACAAAACATTCTGACCTATGCCGAGATGGTTCACCGAGCCCATTTGTATGAAAGGACCTTGGAGAAGGTCGAGAAGTTCACAAGCTGTGGCGGAAGTTTGAGCCGTAGATAAGAAAGGAAAGGAAAGAAAGAAAATTTTTTTAGCATCATTGGGCCGTACAAGTCCCATGACAATAAGAAGAGATTCCGTAATGGTAACGGGAGTGGTAACAGCAAGAGCAAGAAGGTAAAAGAAGAAGAAGAGGCCCTTACAACGGCATGTACATTCTGTGACAAGTTCGGTCACTCGGTCGAAGAGTGTTGGAAGCGTCTTGGCACTTGCCTATGATGTGGAAGTCGGGAGCACTGCATGCCTGACTGTCCTCTTATGAAAGAGCAACAGTCTACAAGGAACAATGGGGGACGTAGGCAACAAGCTCGATTGAATGCCATTCTGGAGGATGAACCCACCCAAGAAGGGGAACTCATTGAAGGTACAATTTATGTTTACTCCCATCCTACTTTTATGTTATTTGATACGGGTGCTACTCACTCCTTTATTGCTAGCTCCTTTGTAAAAATATTACCTATTTCACCTATTCCCTTACCGTCGGATTTAACCATAGTTACCCCTTTAGGGTCGGGAACGAAATTTAAAACCTATTTTTCCAATAGTAAAGTCACTTTCTTCTGGTGCGTCCAGATCGTATTTCCAGCTTTGGTTTCGAACTACCCATTTTGTGATCCGATTGGTTTGGGTTTTTACCATAATATCCTTAGGGTTTCTCTATATGTGTAGGTGATGTTTTGAGAGGTTTTTCCAATGGGTATTCATGTCATCTGGCATCTCTTTCCCTTGGGTATATATGTCCTGCGATCTCCATCGAAAGGGGTATTCCTTTTGGGCTAATAGTTTCTATTTGTTCTTGCGGGTGAAGGAGGACGAGCTGGAGGGTTGCTCCATCACTGGAGGAAGGAGAACGTCACTAAAGACGCCACCGACGACCCGCCACTCCGATCTGTAGCTGGTCTTGCTGTTCATCACCGAGTTCCTATTTTGGGCGATCTTCACAATACTGGGTGCTTCCTACTCCGAGGATCAAACTCCGAATGTACCCTACCATTGCTATCTATGGGATTTATAGCAGATTTGAGGGGGATTTCTTCATCTCTCATTTCTACTCTTTTATCTGAGCATAGATTGAAATTTGGGTGGTCATTGTATATCCTTTCATTTTGTCAAACTAGAAATATTATCGTGTGTGTGGGCGGAGCTGCACCTCCGGATGTGTGGACTCATTGCGGGGTAAGTTTCCCCGAGTTTGTGTGTACAGACAGAGCTGTGTCTCCGTGTGGGCATAGTGTGCGGGGTGTGTTCCCCGACAGTGTGTGTGTGTGTGTGCTGTAGTGGCAGCGTCCTGGGGCCAAGCCCCATGTGTGCTGATTGCTATAGAAGTAGTGTCGTTATGTGGTGTTTGGGGCTTCATCCCCATGGTTGCTATATTTGTAGCGTAGTAGTGAAGCCTCACCCGGTTCGGTGAGTGTGGACATCGAAAAATGAAGAAGCAGAAAAAGAACGATCATGCGGCATGCACGTCCCGACCCTCGAGAGCAAGCCCAAGACGAGAAGGCCGAATAAACCCCATACCGACTCCAAGCAGAACAAACGCATGTCTGGTGCTCTATCGCCCAACAAAGAAGTCCCTCGAGCAGAAGAGATGGCCCCGGCTCCCCAGTCGAAGGTGCCAAAGGCTGAATCAGAAGAAGCTTAGGAATTTGAACGCATGTTCGGCACACATTAGCACCAAGCCAAGGGAACTTTTCTTCACGACCATCATGGAAAATATAGGATCATCATCCCCAAAATAGCCAGGGACCAGGACACGGATTGGCATCCGACAGACAAAATGTTGAATCTATATGACCGGCATTGAATCATCCTAACTCGACTCCTCATCTCCCTGGGGACCAGACCCGAGGGGCACCAAAGGCAATGCACACCCGCTCCGGGGAGTGGAAATAGGAGGAGAACTGGAGGGCTTGGAAGATACAGGAGGAGGTGGAAGAGGGATAGCGACAATGATAGACTCGGGCCTAGACGGAGGTAAAGGCAAAGGCAAAGGTGGGGGTAAAGGTGTAGCTTGCTCAGGCTCAGGCAGAGGCGACAGAGGAGAGGGTGGAGATGATGACAGCAATGGAGATGGAGTGGACAAAGGTAGCCGAGACAGAGGGGATGCGGGCAATGAGGATGATGAAGAGGGAGGTGATGGAGATGGTGCCGACAAAGAAGATGGTCATGATGAAGGCGAGGAGGCACGTAGCGCCCACCGTTGGCATGCCAAGATGACATATTGGGAGACGTTAGGAGCGGAAGCGAGGGTGGTAACGGGAGTGAAGGAAGGGGTAGAGGTACCAGCCTGAGCAGAGGCTTGGGTAGGTGGCGGCGATGGAGTCGGGGTAGCAGATGGCGATAGGGAATGTGGAGACATAGGTGAGGGAACGGGTGATGGACTAGGTGATGGAGCAGATGATGGAGTGGGTGCAACACTAGATGAAGAGGAATCACAAGGGTGCCCCTGGTCTTGCAGTGATGGAGATGGCTGCTTGGGTGGCACTTCTTGCTGTTGCTTGCTGCAAAGATCTAAAATAACTTTATACATGGTGGCCCAATCAATCTTCTTCTTATCCTCCAGATCATAAAGATAATCCCAAAACTTGGGACAATCCTCGACCAAATGCCCCTACTGACAGTGAAATTCACAGAACTGAAGCATATTCCCGACCGCGGGTCGACAAGGCACAGCCTGTAATGACCCGGAGATCCGGATACCAGTAAATCGATACCAAGAACTCGGGGAAGCCACCCAAGAGGCTGATGAGGCCCCGTAAGGGTTGGAGGGTTTTGTCGATTTTGAACCTAAAGTTTTCAGAACAAGAGAATCAATTGGGTAATTAATTTTTAATTGGCCAATCAATTCACCCCTCCTCTCTTGATTGCCACCCTCTGGGACACAACAGGAAGCAAGGCCGAAGGCGCTTGGCTGAGGTCACCAACGCTAGCACGAGTTTCTTGGTTGTGGGGTACCTTCTTTTAGTCTCGTTGAGCACCTTGCTGGTGTAGTACACTGGCCTCTGCACTCCTGCGTCATCTCAGACCAGGACCGAGCTCACTGTTGAAGGAGTTGATGAGAGGTAAAGGTACGGTGTTTCACCCGGGATTGGTTTCGATAGTACCGGGGGCGAAGCCAAAAACTCCTTTGGCTCTACAAAAGCCTTCTGACATTCCTCATCCCAAGAGAACGTAGCAGATACCAATTTGGGCCCCCTCAACAATTTGAAGAAGGGTAGGCATCGTTCGGCCGCTCAGGACAGGAAACGGTTGAGAGCAGTGATGCGCCCTATCAGGCGCTGGACATCCTTGATGCACGCGAGTGGCTACATATTCAGGATGGCTTGAACCTTATCGGGGTTGGCCTCGATCCCACGTTCAGTCACCAAAAAACCCAGGAATTTCTCGAATCGAACTCCAAAGATGCATTTTGATGGATTGAGCTTCATGTTGTAACTTAGGAGGGTGTCGAAGATCTGAGCTAGGTCGACGAAGTGGTCCTCGGCCTTAGGTGTCTTGACGAGCATGTCGTCGATGTAGGCCTCCACTTTCTGACCGATTTGTCCTTCAAAAATATGATTGATCAGCCTCTGGTACGTTTTTCCTGCGTTCTTCAGCCCGAAAGGCATTCGGGTGTAGCAGTACACGCCGAAGTCGGTAATGAAGGATGTCTTCTTGATGTCTTCATGATCCATCTGGATCTGATGATAGCCAGAGTAAGCATCCAGGAAACTGAGCAGTTTGTTACCAGAAGTCGAGTCAAGTAGTTGGTCGATGCTCGACAATGGGTAACAGTCTTTCGGAGTGGCCTTGTTGAGGTCGGTGAAGTCCACGCACATCCGTCATTTGCTAGAAGCTTTTGGTACCAAGACGACATTAGCGAGTCACGTCGGGTAAAGGATCGATTGTTGTCTTTCTTTTCCTCTGGAGACAAGATGGCATTAAAATCCCCACCCAAAATCCATGGCTGGTTTGCAGTACCACCAAATAAAATAAGTTCTTCATAAAGCTCTCTTCTGACAACCACATCACAGGAAGCATACACAAAGGAGGCCAGGTAATCTACACAGCCTCCATTCTTCACCTGGACAGTAATAAATTGAGCATTACATTGAACTATCGAGGTAGTAATTGAATTCTACCAGAATAACCAAATTTTGGAGTTATACTCTTGATTCACACAAGCACAGTCAAATTTAAGTCTTTGTCTTATATTTTCCAGTCTATCCATAGAAATCTTTAGCTCAATAATGCAAGCCATTTGTATGCCATTCCTCCTGAGATGTTGATTAAAACTTCTCAGAGATTTATCATTACCAATACCTCAGATGTTCCAAATCAGAGTAGGACTAATCATTGAGAGTGGGAGGAGGGTAGATGTCCACCCGCTAGGTGATTAGCTTTTGCTCTTGTCAGAGGTTGCTTAAGAAAATTTCCACCCTATTTCATCCCAACATCATAACAAACCATGGGCTCTTGGTCAGTTTCGAAGGTGTAATCCTACATAAAAATATTCTCTGCCTTTGATTGATCAGCCACAGACAAATCACCGATATCAGTTGTAATAGAGGATAGAACTTTTTTCACATGGGCAAGGTTGTTGGATTCAATAAGTTTTGTATTCTGTAGTCTTCATTCCTTGGCTATATTACTTTTACCTTCAATAGATAGGGCCTTGCTCTTGTCTAGATCTGCTATTTCAGCATTCCCTGAGTGCACTAGTAGATCAACTGAACTAGTAGCATTTTCAATTCTGTGAGCCTCAGTGGCAAAATCCATAATAGGTAACCGGTCTCCTTGCTTCTGCAACCTGTGATGAGAGCTCATCTTCTATTCATGAACCAGCTAGTTGGTCTTACTTTGGGATGAAGGGAGCTCAACATTTACAACCTGTTGAGAGGTGGAAACATAAGTAGTATCAACATTATTCTAAAGATCCAGCCCCACCCTTGCTATCTCTTCTATAACCTTGCCACTATCTGGGAAAATAGAGTCATTCATTTGAGCCTCATCATGTATCTTCATATTACATTTTGATTCCTCCAATCCACTCCCCTTAGCATTCATCAACCCCTGTAAAACAGCGAACCTGTTTGACGTTAAGGCTTCCTGTCGAACATCTCGTGTGCCCAAAGACCTGGGCATGAAAACCTGCTTAATTGGCAATTGTTCCACCCCTGCTCGTGAGTAAGGATGAACATGGTTACCCAATTTTCTTTTGCATTTAGCTTCTAGATGGTCGAGCTTGTGGCATAATCCATAAAGGTGTGGAACCCTGTGATAATTAACCAACTGCCAGAAGCCTACTCCGTCCAGATCAATCCACAGCCTTTCTTTTCGCAGAGTAGAGAGGTCTAACTCAACACAAGCAATGGCCTCCACAGTGTCTATCATCGCCAAGGTTTCGTCATGAATCCTTAGCACCGGACCAAAGTTGCCAACAATCAACCTCATACAGTCTTCATGATAGAGGTTGACAAGAAGCGTTGGGAATCCCAGCCACACTGGAGCAGACGCTGGGTCCACGGCAAAGTCAAAATCTGGAGTTCATCTGAAGAATCTAAACATATATCCCTTAACATATAGATTCTTCTACAACAACAGTTTCAGAAAGTCTTCTTCACGCCCCAATCAGATAAGAATATGCCATTGGTTAAACCTGCTAATAACAAAATCCATGGACAAAGCCATTCTCTAGGCTAGGCACGATTTGATCTAGGTTTTGTCCTCCTGTTGTGGCATGGTTGGTGTAGAGTTACACAGCAGAAGCATGGTGGGTTGGTAACCCACGGACTCTAAGATCGAATTTGTAGTGGAGTATGATGTGTGCTTCTTGAGAAGCATGTTCTGGAGGTCTCAGAGTCAGTCGTAAGGTGTTGCTCTTGGGCGAAGAGCTGTGTGTAGCTATGTGAATGGCCTTGGTTGCCGTTCGTAGGTGGCGGTGTGGTGCTGGTGGCACTGTGAATTGGGAAGGTCGGCGAGGAGAGTGGTCAGATGAGATTGAAGGTTGCGCCAGTTTTCACCTTGAATTATGTCGCATGGCTTGGAGTGGAGCCACTTCGTGACTGGTGTTGAGGCAAGTTGTGGCTTTTAGGCCAGTTGTTTGGTGCTCAGGAATGAGCTTGGGGGTTGACCGACCTTGGTCGGTGTAGATGTTCCAGAGGTGGATCTGAGGTGTGAAAGGTGTCAATGTTGGCAGAGAAATCCTATGTGGATGCCGCATGGGTAGTCAAAGGAGTTGCTGGAATTGTTAAGTGCCCAGTTGAGATGCGATTTATTGTGTCAGATGCTCGACGAGCATGAAGTTCGAGATCAATTGAGAGTTGTGACAGTTATGGATGGACTGCTTATCTTTGGCAAGACTCAGGAAAGTGTGGAGCATGGTGTGTCTGGTGGTGTAGCTAGCTAGATTGTGGTGTTCCCATGGCTTGGAGGGAGCTGTGTAAGGTTCATTGTGTGCGGGTGCTGAGATCTGGTTGTTGTGCGTGGTGGTTCCCAGTTAGTGAAGCCCTGGCGATTGTCCGTAATGTGCCTCTAATGTTGTTGGTGCCAGTCAGGCATGGGTTTTTGGGACCTATGTTGGTTGGTGAGTATTGTGGTGTTCTGCATGAGAGCGTGTATCACTGGCTGTGTGGGGCCGACGGAGGAGTTGTGGCCAATGGTGCTTGGCGGTTAGGTTGCCATCCGAGCTGAGGTGTGAAGGTGCTTCCTGCAGGGAGTGCTCGTTGTCCTATAGCTGGAGAAGCTGTCAACCCGAGTAGGGGCCAATTGCGGTCTTCCTGTTGAGGATCATATGTTTCTCGGCGTGTGGCGTATGTTGGGTGTGTGTGCCCTTGGAAGTTTCGAGGAGGCTGAATTGATGCCAGACTTCTTAGTTTCGTGTACCCCGATCGGCGCAGGGTCTGGCATGGATTGGTGTGGTGGAGCGAGAGGGCTCCTGTGGTTGTGTGGGTTCGGCAGTGTCCCTCAGTATCGGTTGTGCGGTGTGTGGCTTGGTGGTGCAGTGATCGCGAAGTCCAACCCATTGGGTGAGTTCTCTCCTGTCACGCCCCGAGCGGGGAAGATTACCCGGAGAACGAGACGAGTTTATATCATTCATGTCAATCAGAGCGTAGTGCATTCGACACAAAGACAGAGTACGCAATATAGCAATAAACCCAATCCTTTATTCATTCATAAACATCCTCATTATATTCTCCAAAATAGTTTGACTCAAATGTAGCATGTGTATTCAATGCTTTGTTCAAGTGTTGTTCCTGGTGGATGCACAAACTTAACTTTTTGCTTCCCTTTTCCTGCTGAGACATCTTTTGTTCTCCTGCTACTATGATCCCTACCTTGTGTAGTATGGCTGAATTATTACTCTTCTGTTACAATCCCCTTAGAGGCCGACCTTGATTCTTGGGAATGAATGATTGCAAATGTATCACCTTTAGTTAGGATCATCATCATCATCATGACTACTAACTGAAGTGGAATCATCCGATGTTTGATAAACAACGGTGTCATTTGGAGGTGTTTCATCCCCCTCTTCTATGGTGTCCAAATCAGCAATGTCCATGGGATTTCTGCTTGTACTTTCCGAGGTGGTCTTCTTCTTTGATTTGTCTTTGTGAATTTTATTGGCTAGAAGTTGAAATGATGCTGATAATGGAATATAATCCATAGTTGTCAAGGCGGACGCCTAGACGCCGCCTAGGCGTCCAGGCGGTTTTGACAGAGCAAGGCGCCTGCCCGCCTTCTAATGAGAGCTGAAAAGGCGGCCTAAGCGGTCACCTAGGCAGACTACGCGCCAAGGCGACCACCCGGTCGCCTCACCCGAAAGCCCACACCCGCTACTGTTCCCGCTAACCCACCCGCAAGGATCCGCAACTGCATTTCACCCCGCGGCCCCGCCCGACGCCAGTCCCCTTCGATCCTCCTCCTCTCCCCTCGATCCTCCTCCTCTCCCCTCCCAGCCCTAGGTGTCGCAGTGTCGGACGGACCCCTCCGTCGTCGTTGCCGTGCAGTGCGGCCGGCCACATCATCCACGGCTCCGACCTCCGGCCCTCCGGTAAGGCTCACAGGGCACACGGCCTCCCTCCTCCTCTCTCTGTCTCCCCCCCCCCACGGCCTCCATCGTCGTTACCGTGCGGTGCCGCCGGCCACATCCTCCACGGCTCCGACCCTCCGGTAAGTCTCACAGGGCACACGGCCTCACTCCTCCTCTCTCTGTCTCCCCCCCACGGCCTCCCTTCTCACCCGATCCTCCTCCTCTCCCCCCCACGGCCTCCATCTTCATCTCCGGCTCCGGCCCTCCGGGAAGTCCCACAAGGCCCCTCTCCCCCACCAATATTATCCTTGAGTACTTTCTATTTTAGCTTTCTTTACATTCGTTTTGATGATTTCTTTATTTTAGCCCAATATGCATCATGTCATTTTGAGCATTCGCGCCTCGTGATTCTCTCAAGGTTTCTCCTCAGCAATAGTTGATTGCACTTCAATTCTCTTAGATAAGAGATTCTCATTCCACTCCGAATTTGATCGTCTTCTTTGATCAGCCGCTTGGTCTGGTTGGCTAGTGTGATTCCTATCTAGATTTTATCTCAGTTTTATCCCTCCTTTTCTGGCATTTATGTTGTGTTCTTTCCGATCCCCTCATTGCCTGTGGATTGTGCCCCCCAATGGGGTTGATCGTGTTTCCTTTCCTTCTCCCTTAGTTAGTTCTCTAGACATGTCTCATCCTTGTCATCCATTCCTTGTTGTTAGTTCAACGTTTTCGGGAGAATTCTTGTCGCTTGTTAGTTGTGACGGGTGTCTTTTACCTTGATGCACACTTATCAATTCTCTCAGCTTCATCTTCGCTTCATCTCCATTTCACATCATTGTTACTTTCGCACCATCTCCTTTCTATTTCGCCTCCGCGCCGCTTTAGCTCACTCCCTTGCAAAGCGGACATTAAGGAGGGCATCTATTGACGCCCGTTTTCAACCTACAAGTCGAGTTATTTCTCTCATTCTCCTTTATAATGTCCCAAATTAAGCATTATTTTGGAACATTCTTTGAGCCTATTTTGAGCTCATGTCTTGACCATTTTTCAGGCTCATTGAGCTTTGGAGGCCTTTAACTTTGATTTCCCCACTTACGGGCCCATTTCGGGCGAGTTCGGAGCCTCAAACGGTTGACTGGAACAAAACTGCGCAACCCCCTCTAGTAACGGTCAACCTTTGACCGCTATCTGAGGTAGTGATCAAGGGTTGGCCGCTACCTTCAGGTGGTGGTCAACCTTTGGCTGCCACCTGAATTTATTTTTTCAAAAATCTTCAAGTAGTGGCCTAGGGAAGCTCGGCGATCATGCCTTGAACAACTCCTGCTGGTCGGTGGTGCGCTGGGAACGCTTTTCGTAACTTTGGATTTCCTCGATGAAGTCACCGATTTCCTGAAATTCGCGATAAACCGATGCCCAGAGGGGGGGTGAATGGATCTTCTAACAAAAATGCCCGAATTAAAATTGAACTGATAAAGCTAGTGAACTCAGACGCGATAGATCAACCTGTAGTTCTCATGAGAGATTTTCTCATGCACCTAACAAGCATACTCAGTCAGCAAGGTAATCAATCAATGTTCCTAGGCATTCATCTAGCCAATAGCATGCAAAATGCAAACCACGATGAACACCAAAGCTTTTAGGTGGTTCGGTCCATAGACCTACATCCACTCCACACTCAAACCTGAGTGTGGCTTCACTGCTGTGTAACACAGCTTGCGATCGCTGAGCGTTACAGCTTGGCTTACACACTACTGCCTAACAGCTTTCCCAGAGGAGCTAACTCCTCTGTTCCTCCACCAAGGAGGGCACCTACTAGTGACACGCAGTCACCAACAACCGGAGACCCAAAGTCTCCCTTCCTCCAGACCAGAGGGAACCCACAGATGACACAATGTCACCTGCTAAACTCGGAGAGAAATCTCCCTTCCTCTGATGCTTAGAGGGAAACCCATAGATGACACAAGGTCACCTGCTAGACCTGGAGACAAATCTCCCTTCGCCTGTGACCACAGGAGGACCCTGACCTCACAACCAGAGGATCAGAAAAACACAATGAAAGATAATAAAAAGGAAAAATTGACTAACAACATGTGAAAACCAATGTAGCTCTTAAGGAGCAAATTTGGATTGGACTGGATCCAAAACACCTGATGAAGCAAATAATCAGACAGACTCATGAACTCCCCTTCTTTCTTTCTTCCTCAAACTTCTTCTACTGGGTCTCTGCTACAATCTTCTAGGACCTCGCAGATTACTCTCCATGTTTTCTTCCTTCTCTCTACCTCTTCTTTTCTTGTCTGATCTCCCTTCTTTTTCTGCCATCTTCTCTATCTTTTTCACTTGTGTCTGTCTTGTCATCCTTCTTGAGACACAATGTTGGAATATATATATATGTGTGGCTACGGTGATGAACCATCAGAATCATGACCCAGGAGTGTGGAAGAAACATTCTGCCAGGAAGCTTCACGAAGATCTTGGCCACGTGTCAGGGTCTCCGCATCTAGGATCACGTGCCCCCTTCCTCACAAGTTATTTAACCAAGACACAATGTTGAATGAGTAAGAACTTTATTGTCATCATCAAAACCGAGGGATGCACAACAAACCTCAGTCTAGTAACCTCGAGTCTGAAACTACCAGGAGATAGGAGCACTACCCACTAGAAGAACGACCGAATGCTTCCCCTGACATCTTACACCGCGTCATAAGTGTCTAGCTACAGTGCCCCGGGCGTGAGATTCAGACACGCACAAGTACCACAACAAGGACTAGCTGGGGTCATGCTTGTCAGCGCGTGTCCTAAGCCCCCAACTACATGTGCACACACAGACCATCTGCTCTAGGTCGAGTCCTCTAGCTGATTTTCCCCCCCACCAGACTCTGGTGGCAAAGGCAAGGGGCCCACGAAGACCAGCCTAAAAATCATCTAGCTTAGGTCAAACTCTCCACCACTCCCAGGTGGGTCCACACCCGCGTGCGCAGGAAGCTATGACTAGTGGACAAGTCACTGGAAGGTAGACTCTCAAGTCACGGAAACTGACTCGGAAAGTAAACTAGTACAAGGATCACTCCTCGTACAACACTGACTCATGGTGACGTAAGCCGAAGACGCCACATCCTGGGACCCCTCACGACTCCCCACACCTGGTCCCCACATGATGCCCAACATCGGTCAGACCACGGGTCAGTGTGTGGATCGAGATCCGCTCACTCGGGACTCGAATCGTCACGAAAAATTATCGGCTAGGCCTCAGACGATGAACGGTCCATCATTGGCCACTCACGGATGCACGGCTAACTCACAGTCGTGCGAGGGAGAATGGACGGTCCAACCTAGCCATCCGCCACTCCCAACAGAAACCAGACTATAACGCGCCTGCCCAGGTGCGTTATAGTGCTTAACGGACCAACAGGGGTGCGTTAAGCCCTAAGTCATGAAAGCGAACTGACGCGGCGGCGACGTGGAAATGGATCGACGGTAACTCCGGGGACGCGAACGGGACGGGATAATTTGCTGTCTCGCACAGCTCGGTCTCACACCGGGCGGTCTCACACCGGGCAACGCTCAATCCTCACAAAAGAGAAAAGAGAGAAGGGAAGAAACACAAGGCAAATACCTTAGTCTTAAAGCTTCTTTCGCCACCCCCAGTACTGCCCCTTCCATGCTCAAATCTGCCATGCGATCGAGTCCTACAAGGAAGTCCAGCACCTCATCCAGGAACAGATCCAGTGGGAGCAGATCAATGCCGAGGGAAATTCCATGGCACTCATCAGACTCCGAAAAGCCATCGAAGAAACTCTGAGCATCACCCGAGATGCATCAGAGTAGCTAGATTCTCCCTAGGAAAATGGGCACGGGCTGCCTTACCAACATACTCCAGAATGGCTCAAGTTTCAGACTGACAATCGGGAAGCACTCGAGTAATTACGGAGGCGTCGGGAGTAAGACGCCAGCCAAGAGATGAGGCCAAGTAACTTCTCAATCAACATCATCCATCTGCCTGCTCCCCCAGCCTCTCCTAATACCCCGACATCACTAGCCGGCCAGCCAGCCCCTGCCACTTCGGCCATACAATGGTGGCCCTGGCAAGAGCTGGAGTCTCTTCCTCTCTCTAGGGAAGACACTGCCAGGCTTCTCCGAGTCCTCCTGGGTCGAGAGAATGTCCTGGTGGGTGAGACGACGATGGGCTTCCTAAGCTCCTCTCATCCTCCCCCTACCCTACCTCCGTCTCTGACACCCAGGAATAAGAAGGGAAAGTAAAAATTAGGAGAGGCCCCAATTCGACCAAGCCATGCTCTCTCAGTGGGAGGGCCATCGGGTCCTCCTCGCTTGTCCTGCAACCCAGCTCAGCTTGCAAGAGCAACATCTTTAGAGTCTTCAGTTGCACCAGTGTGCGAGTCGAGTTCACCGCCACAAGGGCCACCCGACGCGCAGAATCAAGACAGCCACCGGGGGCAGTAATGCCCCGAGATACTGTCAGGCGTCGCCCGACCCTACCCCCAGCTAAACCATAGAGGCAAGGCTAGGAAGCAGGATGTCAAGCATGCTCCCCAGGCCACTCCTCAGTAAAAGCTCCAGTCACCGTGGCTAAGGCATCAAATCGCGCATACGTCTTCAGACGCCGGCACCAGTACACCAACTTGGCGGGAGTTGCCTCCCTCGCCACCGCAGCTAAGGCATCAAACCATGCACACGTCTTCAGATGCTAGTCCCAACATTCCAGCCTACTAGGAGCTACCACCCGAGGTCGGCGTCTTGGAGCTTCAACTCCCCGAACCATCCCAGCGCCAGCTCATGCTTAAATCTGACAGCCAGGCAGTCCAAAATGAATGGTTCTTCTCTGTAACCCCACTTCAGCGGAGCCAAGAACAAACCGGAGCGGTGTTGCTCGCCCTGAACCTGGCCCACAGCAATGTCCCATTTGGCTGGAGTAAAGCCGGGGGTTCTCACTAATTTGTCTTCTGCTAGCAGCATGGCCTCCAGCCCCAATACAGGTTCCCACTCGTGGGCTTCGCCCACCAAGTACATCGGGATGCTCCTAGGGACAACGTGTGACAAGCTGTCCCGAGCCTGTAGAACTGCATGTTCCATCGCTTTCACAATCCACAGCTCTTGCCTCTCCCGAGACTGTGACTACTTAAGGAAGCAGAGCAAGTGCCTGTCCTTCGAGAAATATCCCCTATAGCTCCTTGTAGTACGGTCAAAGGTGAAGCCTTTCTCAGCCCTGGCAAGCCTCTGAACATCCATGCTCTCGATGTTCGAGCCTGAGGACTCGGCTAGTGTCGCTACCTCGACATGATCTCGGTCCAAATCTTCAACATTGAGCCATGTGACGGCTGGCACTGGAGGCGGAGGGACGTGTCTAGCACTAGTAGAAATGGGAGCAGAAGAACCACTCGGGGCAGCCATTTATCTGTGAAGTGCAACGAACAAAGATCAGAATAAACTACAGATAATGAGAAATTAAAACCATAAAGGGAGGGGAAGGTTCCACTGAAAGCAAAAGGGAGGAAAAGAAAGAAGAAAGAAGCAGACTAAGACCCCACTGAATGGGTCTTCCCTGGCATGCCCTGAGGGGCCTTCGCCGGCATGACCCCTGCGGCCTTCATCGTTACGGTCCTGGGTGCCCCTGCCTGGTACACCCCTTGGCCCTACGCTGACACACCCATGGTGGCCTTCCTCGGCACACCCTGCAGGTCTCCATCGGCACGCCAGTACCTGGCTTCCCCGGCACACTATGTGTTTCGTTGGCACGCCACGTGCATTGCTCCCCGGCACAGCCTCGGTAAATGCCATTAAATGTCACACAAGGACAAAATGTAGGGGTGAAAATAAAGAGGTTATGATGCATAAAGATGATGGGGGAAATAATACGAGGTAGTAGACTACACAGACGATCTGAGAAAATCTTAGCAATGACCTTGTAAGCAAAGTTGCACAAGCTGATGGGGTGGAAGTCAGCAATGGTGGATGGGGAGTCCGTTTTGGGAATCATAACCAGAAAGGAAGATGTGTATGCTTGAGGCAGCGAAGTAGAGTGAAAGAATTCTCGAATTGCTTCTGTAACATCCGTCTCCACAATCTCCCAGCAAATTGTAAAAATGCCAGGATAACCATCTGGTCCCTGGGCGCTGTCACCAAACATTCTGAATATGGTGTCCTTGATCTCTCCTGGAGATGGGAGAGTAAATAGAAGGTTGTTGTCAGCTTCAGTCACCAATGAAGGAATCAGCTCAAGGAGGTCATCATGAGTGGCAGTGCTTTCAGAGGTAAAAAGCTTAGTGTAAAACTTGATAGCACAGTCAAGAATGTCATCAAACCTGTCATAGATATTGCCTTGTTGGTCGGATATAGACGTGATAGAAAGCTTCTTTCTATTATACTGGGTGATGGCATGAAAGAATTTGGTGTTCCGGTCCCCCTCAAGCAGCCAACGGACCCTAGATTTCTGTTTCCAAAAAATTTCCTCGCGCAGATGAAGCTCGCCAAGCCTCTTGCGACAAGACTCCAGTGCCAAAGAGTTAGCTTCAGATGGATCTGCAATATGCTTCTGCTCAATAGATAGCAATTCCTGCTCACACTGAGAGACATGAGCAAATATGTTTCTGAAGAAGAAGTTGTTATTGTTGTTGCTGCCCTTGGAGAGATCCAACGTCACTTGAGCCTCCAAGCCAGAATTCTGTGAGAAAGAAAAGAAAGGAGGAAGAGTAGCCCAGTTCTGGTCCGACCTAGACCAATGCTGTAAAGAGAGGGAGAAAAGAAGAGAGTTCAGCCATGAGTGAGAGTAGCCCTGTAGAAGATTGAGCTGAAGAAAGATTCATGATATGAGAGTAGCCTTGTCTTACAGCTTCATGATCTATATCTGAAGTGACATTTGTTTCTTCTATTTTCGTTTGGTGTTTCTGAAAGTTATCGATTTTTGTTCTTGCTGGTGTAACAACTGTGTTTATCTTGAGGAGGTGTCCTTGTGTCTAAGAAGGCATATGCGCAAGAGGATAGAAGCAACAAACATTGAGCTCTGTCCTTTATTCATTAATGTCATCAAAGAAAGGAACCCGAGACAAGCCCTCGGGGTAACCAATGTGAAGATGGGCAAAGTGTAAAAGCCCTGTGCATAAGTACAAAAGGGCGCCAAGACCTATCAAGCACCCGACTCGCTTCGCCTCAGGTCAGCAAGGCGAGTCTCACTCTGAAGAGTCTCCTCCTGGAACCCCTCAAGCCTATAGCGAAGAGCCCCCTACCTCAGCCTGCAAGCGACTGCGCTCCTCCTCAGCCTCATGCGTCTCTGCAAGAGAATCTGCATCTCCCTTTGCAGTCCCTCCACCTGCAAGGAGACGGTCCTATCGCGCTCCCAAATGGCAGCAGCGCGAGTCTCGACCTCAGCCTGAGCTGCTCGCAGTCCGTCGAGCCGCTCCTCCTGTTGAATCATCAGCCGAGTCCTCCGTCTCCGCCCCTGTGCGACATGAAGATGGGTGAACTCGCTCCACAAAGCTGTCAACTTTGCCATCCACGCATCTCTAAGGAGGCCGAACGTGTGGTAACCCGGGTAAAGGCCTCTAGGCTACCCCTCAGAGCCTCCGCAGTCGGCAAGACGTCCACCCAGATCAATTGCTCAAGACCTTGGAGAAGTCGGCCAGCCGTATCGGCATCTGCCAGCACCACCCAGGCTGACGGGTGTCAGGCCACTCAACCCCGAGGGCAGGGAAGTCCGCGGGCACCTCTGGAGCCTCTCTCAAGGGAGCTACAATCAAAGAAAAATAGAATAAGTGCTTGTTCCTAATCAAGAGGATAGGCACGAAAGCCACGAAGGACACGACATGGTAGTGTACTTGAAGCTATCTCGTGTGCGGGAATAGCTGCGGAGGTATGTTCCTCCCCAACGGCCGGGGAGGGAGCGCTCACGGGGGCTAACGTCGGTCCACCAGGCGATGCATCTGTAGCCCGGCTCCCTGCAACTCAAATAACACCATGCATTCATGGTTGTCCATGTATAAAGTGGCATACAAATAATGTTGAGCTCCAAAGGGCAACCATGTACCTATCTTAACAACATCGCCTCCTTCAGTTATGCTAGGAGGGAGGGACCTCTAGCACCTTCTCCACGTACTTCTTTTGTGATAAGTACAACCTTCCAGTGCCACGGTCTCTGTGAATCTCCATTCTCAAGATCTTCTTTGCTGCACCAAGATCTTTCATCTCGAATTCACCACACATTTAGAAATTGATTTCAAGGCAAATCCTCTACTCACCGCTGAATGGGATGAATTGGAAATCATTTGCTCTGAAAAATGTATCTTGCTGTCCAAGAACGTCTCAGGTCGGAACTCCTCTGGGGCCTCCCAATACTAGGGATACCTCACGACAGGCCAGACGTTGATGATGACTGTCGATCGTCCGCTTGGCAATGTCGTAGCCATGCAGCTGGGCATCGGCCATGGATTCACATGGAGGCAGAAGCGGAAGGGGAGGGTGGAGACGAAGCACCTCCTTGATCTCTACTTTTAGGTAGCTCATGTGGATGATGCCATTCTCAATCATCATTGGCTTCCCTTCAGTGATCTCCCTGGCTTCCCTTTGAGCTCTCTCTCCATGGTCTTTAGCTATAGGTTCTTGACAAGCTTCACCATCATCCACTCTAGGGCCACGAGTGATGTCTGACATGCAACTTCTACCATATCCTGGAAAGTGTGTATTCACTGGAGATTTGGTGGCACCTGCGTCGTCATCTACCCCCACATTCCAGGGGCAGGCATTAGAGGAACCTACGTCATCATCTACCTCGCTTTCTAGTTGCTGGCATTTTAGGAGCAGAGGCATTCCAGGGACAGGTGCAGTGGACCCACCCCCGACCAGACGATAATGCCAGATGTGAGCAGGAGGGACTCAACTCTTGGGAGGGATTGCCACCGATGGCAGGACGCTTGGCGAGCATCCCTGAGCAGAAGACCTACAAGTTCACGCAATAGTAGAAGATAGAACAGTCAGGTCTCCCAATGTTTTTTCCTTGCGCGAGGTTACCTGATCGTTCAAGTTCTACCTTGCGAGATGTGTTATGACATGACCATTCTGATGGACAAAGTGACGTCCCAAGATCTCGATCCGTATGACAAGAAGAAGAGAGGAAGAAGAAGGAACAATCACACAAGGTAGGAACACAAGGATTTACGTGGTTCGGAGGTTACCCCCTTACTTCCACGTTCAACCCTTTGTTTGACTCACCTCCAGTCATGTCTTCCTACAACTTCTCCCACACCCATGAGGATTCCCTTCCTCAAGGGCTCTTAGAGGACCCGCCAAGGGCCATCTCTGCTCAAGGGAGAGAGGGGTCTGCCTCTACTCTCCCATCCACTGTCATTGAGGGCACTCAGCCCTCCTCCTCTGAAAATGTTTCTCAGAACTCGGCCAGTCATATTCTGCATATGATGGCCCAACTCAATCCTACTCAGATCCACCTCCTTAAGCAAGCTTTGCAAGGGGCAGATGCCCCACCTTCAGTGCTTTCTCCCGGCATGTCTGCTGCCGTCACTTCTACACCCCCAGCTGTTAGATCAGCTGTTACTTCTACCGCCTGCATTGATCTCACCCCAGTCCATCCTCGTATCCTCCGATTCGCCAACATGGAAGCGGGCCAGGCCTCTACCTCAGCCCATTAGTTCCAGGACAAGGGGAAGACCCAGATCTCTGTGCCCTCCTACTCCGATCCTCACATTACCATCTCTCCAGCATCGCAGGCCCTTGTGGCCCCGGCCGATCTTGCTCGCCTACAGCCAGGGGTAGCCCAGTTTGCCTATTCTGATATGGGCCCTTCCCTGGCCCACTATCCATCTTACGGGCTTCCCCCTCCATCGATTTATCCGTCTGCTCCTCATACTGATTTCGCTCTTCCTGCTCCATCTCCGCCATCATGGGAACGAGAATCTTTGAAAAGTGGGCTGCCATGCAGCAACAGATTGATCTCCTCCATAAGATGGTCGGCCCACAATCTCTCGTTGATATTCCCGTTCCCAATTTTAGGGACATTCGTTTTCCTCCCCAGTCTGAGCTCCCCGTATACCGGAAGTACGACGAGAATGGCAACCCGTTTATTCATGTCAGGGAGTTTCTTTATGAATTAGCATAGTTTCAGCACGATGATCGCCTGATGGCATATCTTTTTCGCCGATCATTGGATGGCGTTAGACTAGAATGGTTCTATACCTTGCCTTTGGAGGAGGTAGAAAGTTTCAAGACTGTGAAGGAGAGATTTATTCAATGATTCCAAGATCGAGTTGGTCCCGGGCATTCTTTCACAGACCTAGTTGTAGAGAAGCTAGGTGCTTGCATTAGTTTGCAAAAAAAAAAGAAGAAAAAGAGTCTCATGCCCACTTATTTGCAACTATGGCCAACCCATGCACCCATTCCTTGGTCAAATCCATACACACCCTCATGGATAGGATGGACAAGTCTGACTAGGACAGATGAAAATATTTTTGCCATGCTGAGGCTAGGCTTAATGCCATAGATGATAGGATGGACGCTACCGATTGATCTCTCCACGGTCTGGTTAGTCGAGTCTCCACCCTAGAGGAAGCTCCGATCAGGCCCGACCATGGCAACAAGTCCGTGTTTGAGTACATTAGGGACTTCGAAGAGTACCGGTTGGGATATGGGATTGGAGAGAAGAGCACCACGACCGCATTTCAGTTCTGGAGAGGTTTGCGACTTCACTATCAGTTTGAATTGCTTTGCCACAACGTGACCACTCTGGAGCATTCTTATCAGGTCGCTCTAGAGGTTGAACCATTCGAGTCAAGGTTTGACGTTGCCCTTTCGTGAGCATCTACCTCTCCACATGAGCCCACGAGATAGGACGCCCTTGCCCCGTGACCCCACCCACCACAGTCGGGGAACCCGTCCCCTGGAGCTCCTTTGCCACCCTCACCTTTCAATCTTTATTCGGAGCCACCTCATTTGGAGCCACCTCAGCTAGAGCTACCCATGTTTCTAACGGGAAAGCTATTCATCGCCAAGCCACTACTTAGTTGGCTCAAGATAGGCTTGGTCCCTAGACTGCCTTGCTACCCATCCATGGACCGTACACTACCATTAATGCCGGTCAACTCATTCCATACCACATTCTAGTCTAGCCACCATGTTGATGCATTAGATGACCTTATTATGGTATTAGACTCGCAAATGAAGTTGACATATATGTTGGCCCGAGACTTCAACCAACCCACAAGTCGTAGCTTCACCCACCCTGTCTTAGGGTCCATTCCCTCCGTGTGCACCGTGGGTCATGTCACCACGGAGGTTCTTTTGTTCCTCCCCATGCCGACCGAGCCTACCTTCATTCCACTTACCTCGAGGGAGGAACCATATCTCCTACATTTGACCACCGTCCCATCTACCACAATGCATGAAGATGATCATTTACACCTTGGTCACATCAAGGCACAATAACAGCTGATCACACGAGTATAGGGACTAGTCATGCATTAAGCAGCTCACCAAGAAAATACCCACGACAGTAGAAAAATGACAATATCGGGGAACGCATCTCAAGAACCAAGACAACGTCCTGAGAGCACAACACCCAAGAAAGAGTAGAGTAGAGGGTACTCAATCCATAGGAAAGCTAACAGATTCCCCAATACTCACAAATGCCGATGCCAACACCAGAATGACTCTAGCATGACACGGCAAAAGACAACGTCAAGGCACAGGAAGCCAAGGTAAAGTCACATCGAGAAAGGCAATTCTCTCGACCCGTGGGTTATCAACCCACATGCTTCCACTGCGCACTACAACAACACACACAGGCATCAGAAAATACCTCGGTATTCACATCTCAGCACATGCCCGACGTTATCGCAACTTATAAAATCGTAATGTAACACGCCACGAGTACCGATCCAGTGAACAACCGATCACAGGAAGCCTAAGTGCAACGAAGAAGAGTACCAGCTTCTGCACAAAGCCCAAAGGAAAATGCTAACCTCAGCTTACCTTCACGTCCTGGAGACAATAAATAAGCCTTTACAACACATCGGCCGCTGGGCATGGCACGATAAAACACGGTACACAACAGCTGTTAACACCATAATGGAGTCCAATGCTAAGCAACTGTAGGAGAAGGAAAAGATCAGGCTCAGAATAAATGCTATCCACACTTAAGCAGACACAAGACAAAGGCATCACTAAGATAGCAATTCCAAAGCTTACCTCGAAAAGACTCCACCCAACGGGACGAGAAGCATCAAGCTCACTAACAGAAGCTCACCAGGAAGGGAAAATCCTAGGTTGCCTGGGCATCTTCTCAACCATGGAATCTAATTGAGCACTTTAATTAGAAGTGAAATGCATCAGGAGCTGAACAGACTCAAGCTGGGACGACCAAAACAACGTAATAACGTGTACGGCCATCACACCAATGCTAAAAGTCACCAGTCACCTGAACAAATGATAGGAAAATCTGAAACAATGTACTACAAACTCAAGCCTTTTGGCGAACTCTGCCAAGTACAACATGATCGAGACAGACATCACAACGACCAAAGTGGCTCTCACATTTGAGTTGTTTGAGTAATTTTCCTATTTTTTATGATAATTTCTCTATTTTTAAAATTTTTTCAGGGAAATCTTAAAAGTGACGATTGAGGGGGATGCATTCTTAAAAACATGGCAGCCCAGACAGACGCGCTATCAGTCAATTAAAATTTAAGCTTGCCTTTGATGTGTCTGGCCTTTTGGACACGTATTTGAAAACATGTCATCCTCCTAAGATGCGTTCTTCAGTCCACATTCGGCTCCAACTCCGTCATTTTGTTTGACAATTTAGAAAGAAAATATCTTGCTGACTAGACGTGGCTTTAAAAGTCAACGTTAGGCGTCGAAACCACTCACTTTCGACACTTTCGGTGCCATGTCTAGTGGAATAAGTGGGCATGTCCACCATCTTCGACGTGTTTAAAGAACGCGTCTAGGGTAGTGGACGTAAATTCCTCAAAGAAAATAATTTTTAATTGAATAACGTGCCTGATCAGTGAGACGCATTCACATGAACACGTCCCCTTGAGTACGTGGATGCCTACTTCTCATTTTTCCTATAAATAGAGGACCCCCTCCCGCGAAATCAAGGTCGGGAAATCAGAGCTTCGAAATCCTTAGAGTGGAGGGGAAACTTTGCCCAAATTACGTCTGAGCTCGTAAGTGTTTAAGGGGAGGTTTTGTCAGATTTTCGAGTTCCCGTACGCTCGAAAGAGAAGGCCGTCTCTTCCCACCGCGCATCCATGCCGCCGTCACGTTGTCGAAGCTCTCCTCGAAACCCTCCACCGAATCCCCAATAAGCTTTTCTCCCCCTTTGTTCTCCTTTATTTTTATTTGCATTAGTCGCATGCATCATCTTTCACTTGTATTTGTGCCTTATCTCTCTTCTTGAGAGAGCTCTATTTTATTCATTTACACCTAAATCTTCATTCATCATAGTATTTTCCCACCATTTGTATCCAAAAGGGGTTCAAACAACACCAATCAAGTGTGTATTAGTTCATGATTTCATCATCTTTATCACAAGGGATTGATACTACACTGCTTTTGCTCTGATCTATTTGGTGTTTGTTTCATTTCTTACAGGGGTAATCAAAAAGAAAGCCCTCTTCATCGGGTTATGATGTTAATTATGCCCTTCCAAGGAAGGACATGATGTGACACAACCTATGGACGGTAGTGACAACCCAAACACCGAGTGGTACGTGACGAAGGACAAACCCGAAGGTTTCCTCGATGCTAGAAAGGCCGTGTTCCGAACCGGTGTAACTGGAACATCTCGCGACGTCTTTTGATATACCACTATGATGATGGAACCTCAATGGGTATGCAAAGACCTATGGGATGCAACAACTATCCAATGTTCCCTTAGACCGAGCAAGCATGCACAATTCGCAAGTAGAATGGACTGATATCGATGACCACTCACCCGGCACTCACCCAAAACCTAGGGTAACTCGGTGATGCCAAGTTGAGATTGTGATGGTTGGACCCTTGCTGGTAGGGGGGCCAGCAAGGCCAAGGGTCTTCCCAAGGGTATGGAGGCCCAATTCGATGGGTCTGACCGAGTGCCGAGGGCACAGGTCACACTCTCTCCCACGGTAGTCACTCGAAGCGAAGGAGCTTGCAGACCGAACACTCACTCTCACTCTCATGAGCCAACGGATCTATGAGCTAATATTAAAAGAATAGGACATCCAAATGTGAGCAAAGGCTAGATCACTTACTCGACCGGTTTGAAGAAATTGATCCCGTTCGGAGGCGAGGGCGAGCGGGGAAGTGTGGGTTCCCCACACGCCGCGCCGGTGAAGCTTTGACCTGTTCAAGGATTTACACCACTGCTCCTCTCGCAGGAGGGGGATCTCAGGGTCGTGGTTAACTTGAATTACACTTAAAACTACCTCCACGCAGGGAGGGGCTTTAAGCTGGCTAGGCGGGGTGGGAAAAACTAAGTTAGAAAGGCCGAACGAAGAAGATGTCAGTTCTGCCAGCCCTCTAGAACAGGAGATAGACAGTCGATGTCGACGCCACTACAGCCACTCCCGAACTCCGTTGTCAACAAAACTAGTGGTGATATCACCACGATTGGGTCAGGAGGACGATTGATTTTTGGAGGAACTTCTAGTTAGCGGCGATGGTCGGCACAGAGTTGTGAATAGGGCCTCTACTTTATGGTTCTTACAGCTTCAACACCACACCAGCAGCAAGATGAAGCCGCCACAAACTCTCTTGCCTCCTCCGATCGGCATAACTCTTCTGTCGGCTCTGCGCTGCCAACATCTTCTGCCGAACGAAATGCACCACCTTAACACACTGCTGCACCAAATTTGGTCCCGTTAGGACACGCTCGCCCACCTCGAACCAATCAAGCGGAGTCCGACAGGGTCGCCCGTACAACGCCTCATAAGGAGCTATACCGATGCTCGAATGATAGCTATTGTTGTAGGCAAACTCCACTAACGGTAGATGGTGGGTCCAACTCCCTTGCCACTCCTGGCAACACAATCTCAACATGTCCTCCAAGGTCTGGATGGTCCTCTCAGACTAACCGTCAGACTGAGGATGATAGGCCGAGCTGAATGCCAACTCCGTGCCTAGAGCTCTCTGGAAACTCCTCCAGAATCCCGAAGTGAAGCGCGGATCACGATCAGACACAATGGAGATAGGAACTCCATGTAACGGAACGATCCGCTCCACATACAATCGGGCCAACTTCTGCACACTCCAACTAACTTTGATTGGCAACAACTGGGCCGTCTTCGTCAGTCTATCCACCAGTAACCAAATACTATCATGCCCGCTGGCCGTTCTCGGTAATCCAACCACAAAATCAGTGGTCACATGGTCCCATTTCCACACAGGAATCTTCAAGGGCTGAAGTGTACCTCCTGGTCGCTGGTGCTCCGCCTTCACCTTCTGACAGGTCAGACACCTGGCCACAAACTCCGTAACATCTCTCTTCATTTCAGGCCACCAAAACTGCCTCTTCAGGTTCTGGTACATGTTAGCCGATCCAGGGTGCACGGCATAGCGGCTCCTATGGGCCTCTCGCAACACCGTACGCCTCACCTGCTCCTCGGTCGGGACGTACAACCTATCTCCGAACTTCACAGCTTCATCCTCACCAAACTCCACCTCGGTCATCGACAGAATACGAGGTAGCTCGGGGTCCGCGCGCTGAGCCTCAGTCATCTGACGACGAACAGTTGGCGTGACAGTCAGGCTCGCAAGAACAGCCGAACCCTGATCCTGGGGGATCTTGAGCCTAAAAGTCATGGCCGGCACCTGCTCCCAAAGCGTCCACTTCTGCAACAACATGCGGCTGACCACCACCTTCCTGCAAATAAATTTACGTAATATAAAAAAAGGGGAATAATAATAATAGTAGTAAAAAGAAAATAAATAGATTAATCACTCAAAATGAATGCAGAAAGGGAAATAAAACAACAAAAACATACAATCAAAACCCCAGATAAAAAATTGTAATAAAACCCACACTGCAACCTCGTCTCTCCCCGTGGCCCGGTGCTGAAGGAACAACAATACCGCCCTTGCAGGCCGAGCCTGAGTCTTGGGAGTTATCCCGAAATAGCCACGACCCGATCTTGTCGAGGGCCGACATTTCGATTGAACCGGACCTATTTCCTGGCCCGGATCCTTTCCAAACCCATTATTGAGATTGCCGTGCACTCGGCAGACATTTGAACGGGCTTATCTTGGTTCCCATCATGACTCTATCACGAACCTTCATCCGAACATGAAAAGGTCTGTGAGTGACCAACAAAATCTGAATGGAACGAGACGGCTCTCATCATCCTCGGACCCCACGCATGGGAATATTAATAGGCCTCCGTGGGCCATGCTTAGACCTCGGGTCCACCCCGATCATGGTCATTGTCTTACCTACACCCTAGGCCTACAGCCTACTATCTCAAATGCATTTCCTTGGGGACTTGATCTCGAAATGCCTTCCCCATTGCCCTTCGGCTTCAGAAATATTAACGATGCTCATGCAAGTCTTGCTTCAACCGCGATGGGCCCACCGCAGTATGGTCGCGGTTTGATCTTACACCGGGCCAACAGATTCACTAGTTCCTGATCGCTCTAACCAGGATTTAACTGAACGCTTCTCGTTCCCCTGAACAATAAATCTGTCGTATCCCGACATCCATATGCTCTGATTTTCCACGTAACGATTACGCTTTTCTCGAGCCGGACACTCATCCGAACATTAAATGGTCAACACGTGACCGACATGATCTCAACTACTTTCTTTACACCCTCGTACGAGGACTTTAGTGTTTCTTAATAGATTTTTTTTATGTAATTAATTTTCTGACCATGAGGCCCTGATTCCTGGTGATTAATCAATGGTGTTCCCCCGTATGGGGGATGTAAATAATACCATGACCTTTATAGTGTGGCGGATTTTGGTCCCGACCCGAACCACACACTCTTTTTTCTTCTCTCTCCTTTTTTGGACAGCATTAGGGCGTGTTGGCATAGTGTAAGTCTTTGCAGTGATCCACCCAGGGAGAGCTAGGTAGGCATTTGTGCTAGCGCACGGGGGAGTGCTCGCCCTTCCAAGGGAAGGACGAGGGGACCACTCCACCATGCGAGACAGACTACCAACCGGTCATGCTCGGGCATCTGAAAGGGATGACAATGAGAGTTTATTTATTTGATGACTCGGACGTGAGGGCGGGGGGCCCATGTCAAAGGGAAAGTTATCACCCCGAGGGATGGAGAGAAGAGTTTGCTCGTCAGTGCCAACAAGGCACCGGTGCTAACGTGATTTATGTGTTTTTGAAGACACTCGTCGACACCGGGACAGTGCCTATGCAAGGAAGGGTTTGGTCCTTTGATCCAAGCGAAAGGCTCAGGCAGGGTGTCTACTCATCGGTTCTGCCGGGGTGACAGGGCCAATGCGGTCCATCTGGTCTATTGGCCTCTTGAGGTGTTCGTCGACACCGGGACAGCGCCTACGCAAGGAAGGGTTCGGTCCCCTGACCCAAGTGAAAGGCTCGGGGAGGGTGTCTACTCCTCGGTTTCGCTGGGGTGACGGGGCCAACGAGGTCCATCTGGTCTGTTGGTCTCTTAAGGTGTTTGTCGGCACCGGGACAGTGCCTACACAAAGAAGGGTTTAATTCCTTGGTCCAAGCAAAAGGCTCAGGCAAGGTGTCTACTCGTTGGTGCCACCAGGGTGACGGGGCTGACGAGGTCTACGTGGTCTCTTGGTCTCTTGAGGTGTTCGTCGGCACCGGGACAGTGCCTACACAAGGAAGGGTTTAGTCCCCTGACCTAAGCGAAAGGCTCAGGCAGGGTGTCTCTACATCAGTGCTAAGCGGGTGTCGGGAGCTGACGTGGTTTGTTTGTCTTTTTGTGGATTCGTTGACATGGGGCTAGTGTCAACGCAAGAAAAGGTTCTATTCATCACCAGGGCAGGTGGAAGGCCTATTCCAGTCAGGCTCTGTCTATTGGTGGTTTGTTTTCTGGTGGGACATATGGGGGTATCCCCTTGTGAAAATGTTTTGAGAATTCGACCCTGAGAAGGGTCCTTTGGCTGGGCATTGAGTTATTGGAGGCATTATCTTTTACACCAGGAGTTTGTCCTCTTCTCTGATCATGAGGCCTTGCAATTCTTCCATACCCAGAAGAAGCTGAATGCTCGCCATAGCCATTGGGTGGAGTATCTCCAGGAGTATGCTTTTGTAGTTAAGCACAAAGCGGGGGCATAGAACAAGATAGCCGATGCACTGAGTCGGCGCATGATGATGTTGACCACCATGAGTGTTGAGGTGGTAGGCTTAGAGAGGCTGAAGGACGCCTATGTTGACTACCCAGACTTTGGTTCGATCTATGCCATCCTTCAAGCATGGCCCTCGCGTGATTACAGCAAGTTTGTGCTTTAGGAGGGTCACCTATTCTAGGGTGACAAGTTGTGCATCCCACAGACTTCTGTTCGTGACTTTCTCACATGGGAGATGTACGTGGGAGGTTTTGCTGGCCACTTTGGCCGGAACAAGACCATAGAGGCGGTTGAGCATAGATTCTATTGGCCTCGCCTTAAGAGAGATGTTACTCGTATCATGGCCCAATGCCGCACTTGTGCTATGGCCAAGCAGAGGAAGCAGAATATCAGCCTTTATACTCCCCTCCCCGCCCCGGATAGTCCATGGCAGGACATTAGCATGGACTTTGTGTTGGGACTACCCTGCACCCTCCAAAAGCATGATTCTATCTTTGTGGTTGTAGACTGGTTCTCCAAGATGGCATTATTCGTTCCATGCTCTAAGACTTTCGATGCCTCTAGAGTTGCCCATCTATTCTTTTCCCATTATGTCTCTAGATTTGGCCTCCCTCGTACTATAGTGTCAGACAAGGATGTACGATTCGCTAGCTTATTTTGGAAAACCCAATGGCACATGATGGGCCCCCAGCTGAAATTCTCCATTGCATATCACCCCCAGACCGATGGTCAGACTGAGGTTGTTAATAGGAGTTTCGGGGATCTTCTTAGATGTCTAGTCCATGATCGTGTCAGGGATTGGGACTTGGTCCTACCACTAGTAGAGTTTGCCTACAATGACTCGGTCAATAGGTCTACAGGCATGAGCCCTTTTGAGATTGTTATTGGCCGTAGACCTAGGATGCCCATAGACTTGGTCCCACCTCCCCAGTAAAGTACTCCTTTTTTTGATATCTCAGAAAGAAGAATTTACAAATAGAAACATGCCTTGTTGGTGCTCAAGACAAAAACAAAAAAAGAGAAGAAAAAACAGAAGAAGCCTCAAGCAGCGGGCGAGCTCCCCTTGGCGTCAGCACCACCCTATCGACAGCAGGGACCATGGGCGCGGCCCCAAACGATTGAGGACTGTCTGAGAGGGTGATCAGGTCCCTGATCTCCCCGTGCGGTTCCTCGGACCGTTCAACTTCCACAAGACCAGCCTCGAATGCCTCTTGTCCTTCCTCCTCATCCCCCTTGTACGGGTCAGAGGGAGGCAGGAGTTCAAGGACTAGAGCCTTGGTGGCTTGGGTAACCGCCTTCAAAGCAACGGCCAAGCCATTCTTGAAACTGATCTCCTTGGCCGGCCTAAAGATGTTGAGCGCTTCGTTGTGCAACTCGTCCGAGTAGACGGCGAACTCCCGGAACCACCTTACTGCCTTTGTCGCAGTGGTCGACGCCCTAGCCTCCGCGGAACTAAACAAAGCCTTCAGCATTGCCACCTTCACCTCGGTCCGCTCCGCCCTCGCCTTCATCCATTGCCAGGACGCCTCCGCCACCCGAACTTGCTCCTAAGCGATGTCCCGTTCCTGGTTGGCGGCCTTCACAGCCTACCCCTGGGCCTCCAGGAATGTCTAGAGAGTCTCCCGCTCGTCCTTCAACACTTGGACCTACCTGGTCAGGTCCTCCTGCGCCTTCCGATTGACATCCAGCTCCTTCTCGGCCTCACGGAAATGACTGTGCCACAGACTGAGCACTCGTCCCAACGACACTAGGCTGGCCCGGGTCGTGCTCACAAAAGACCGGGCGACGTCGGACTGGAGGGACATCGGCGTGTCCATCGGCTCCAGGGACTTTTACATCAGCTCGTATGCCAATACAAAAGGCTCTGGACCCCTCCTGTTCTCCCTAGGAGGTAGCAGGCTAATGAAAGTTGAAACCAACAACACATCTTCACCCGGTGCCGGAGGCGGTGTGAGCAAAGATGGGGCCGACAGCAAGGCTGAGGTCGTTGGGGCCAGTGGAAAAGGCAACATGGTCAGCGGCAGCGACAACGACATGGTTTGGCTGGACACTCTCTTCTTTTTCTTCTTCTCTTAGAGCTACACTCTTCTCTTTTCTCTCTCAGACTCTCACGTTCAGCCCTTCTCAAGATTCTTCAGTAATTCTAGTAGCTCCTCATGTAAACTAGGCTGGTCCTATTTATAGGTGCAAAGGGCATAGAGTTTTCCCTCCAAAATATTGTACTCTGTTTATCTGTACATGAAAGGTGAAATTTCACGGAGAGCACTTGCAGCAACTTGACTTTCATTGGCTTGAAAAAGATGGCAGCGTCCTTCTGTTCCTTGGAGACCTGAGAGGTGAATTTTCCTACATTTATCAATCGACAAATCTTTTATTCAAAAGAACAAATCTAGTAGCCTCATGATGACAAGGACACTAGTCAGTCCTAGGAGCCTATTCCAAACCTTAAAAAGATGTGTTTTGGAGGTTTATGGTCCATATTTTAACCTCCTGGATGACCTTCGAAAGTTGCTGAAGGTTGGGCAATGGTTTTCTTCATGCATCCCTTCTGTGAGCTATTTGTCATCCTTATGGGGCATTTTTCACCCTTATTGTTTATTTGTCTGCCTTAACCATCTATTTGTCACCCTTATCCACTAGGAGCCGTTGCCTTTGGAGTTTTTTCTTCTCTGTCTTGGCCTTAATATATTTGAGCTTGAAATGTAGCTACAGGTGCTTGGAGTGCTTGATACATGTGCTCGGAGAGCTTGCTGGATCTGTCTTACGTCGTCCGAGCTTAGCTCCACAGGAGTCTGAGCTTTAGATATGAAGATTGTGATAGAAGCGGTGGTGCTCTAAAATAGATCCAAAGCGGGGGTGAATGGATCTTCTATACAAAATCTTCACCCAATTAAAATATTGACTCTAACTGAATTACCACTAAATGAATGATTGATCAGTGAAAGCACAGGTTCAGAGCACACTTACCAAATTCCTCCAGCAAACAGAAGTGTTGCTGGACACTTTAAAGCAGGACCAGTGTGATGCAATCATTGCAACTAAGAACTAATAAACTCAAACCACATCAATGAGCTTCAGTACTTAAGCCCCACACGCCATCAATAATACTGCTAAGCACATAAGCAAACACTGCGTAGCTGTGGATATTAGACGGATAACATTGAGACAAACTTCGAAAGGAAGAATGCACAACTGATGAACCAGTGGTGAATGATGATGAACATTCACACAAACAATCAAACACTTCGCAGAATAGATGGATCAAGGAAACATAATATCAAACATGTTGTCTCCAAACAAACAAGCAACAGACCCTGTGAAGGAGATAGAGGAGATGGAAAAATACACAACACAACTTCAGGGGCACAAAGATTTTTAGGTGGTTCGATCTTAGACCCGAGATCTACATCCACCCCCCACTCCAACCGAGTGAGGCTTCCCTTGCTCCAAGCAAGAAGTAGACTCAGTTTGCAAACAGGTGCTGCCTAATAGCTTAAACTGAGGAAGACAAATCCCTCGACCTGGTCTTGTTCCCCACAAGACTACCACCCTAGCTCTGCTACACCACAGAGCTAGAATCGGAGGTCCCACCTCCCTTCTCCTGCGACTGCAGAAGGAAAACCAGTGAGCAACACCCTGTTGCTCACCACCTAGAGGACACATCCTCTCTTCCTCTGAGTCCACAAAGGGAAAATCGTGAGTGACACCCCGTCACTCACACCCGGAGACACCGGTCCCCCTTCCTCTGAATCCACAGAGGGCAAATCGGAGATACACTCTCCCTTCTCCTGAAAACATAGGCGGATCCTTTCCCGGCCAGAGAATTAAAGAATCGACCTTCCACTTTGGTTCAGATCCTCTCCCGGCCAGAGAATCAAAAAATCAACCTTTCACTTTGGTTCGGATCCTTTCCCGGCCAGAGAATTAAAAATCGACCTTCCACTTTGGCTCGGAGCCTTTCCCGACCAGAGAATTAAAGGATTAACCTTCCACTTTAGTTCGGATCTTCCCTCGGCCAGAGAATTCAAGAAGAGACATTTTGCTTTGGTTCGGATCCTTCCCCGACCAGAGAACAGAAGAAGAGACCTTTCACTTTGGCCCGGATCCTTCCCTGGCCAGATAACAAAAAGAAGAAATCCTTCCACTTTGGTTTGGATCCTTCCCCGACCAGAGAACAAAAGAAGAGGCCTCTCACTTTGGCTCGAACATCTCTTCCCTACTAGGGAACAACAACAAAAAAGAAGCAACCTTCATGAAGTCGGCGTCACGACCTACCGTCCAAGCTGACGAACGTCCTATCTCTCCCCGCTACCCTTTGGTCCTTTATGGCTTGTTTCCGACATCCTTTTGGCTTCGTGGCCTGCTGCCATAATATCTTTTCGGCCTTCCATGGCCCGCTACCCAACACCTTTTGATCTGGCCATTTTGGTCGAGACCCACTATTAGCATTGATCCATCCATCCCACTACGCTCTCCCATATCTTTTGACTTTATAGCCTGCTTCCAACATCTCTCAGCTCGTTAGCCTACTCCCAATGTCTCTTGGCCTTTTAACCTACTTTTCAGTATCCTTCGACTTTTGCAGCCCGCTTTCCAACTTTGGCTCTTGTAACCTTCTTCCCCAGTTTCGGCTCTTGTAGCCTGCTTTCCAGAATTTTAACTTTTATAGCCCGCTTCCCCAGTTTTGGCTCTTACAGCCTGCTTTCCAAAACTTTGGCTCTTGTGGCCTGCTTCCCCAGTTTCGACTTTTATAGCCCGCTTTCTCAATTTTTGCTCTTGTAGCCTGCTTCCCAAAACTTTGGCTCTTGCAGCCTGCTTCCCCAGTTTTGACTTTTATAGCCCGCTTCCCCAATTTTGGCTCTTGTAGTCTGCTTCCCAGAACTTTGCCTCTTGTAACCTGCTTCCCAAAATTTTGACTTTTATAGCCCACTTCCCCAGTTTCGATTTTTTTATGGCCCACTTCCCCAATCTTGGCTCTTGTAACCTGCTTCCCAAAACTTTGGCTCTTGTAGCCTGCTTCCCCAGTTTCGACTCTTGTGGCCTTCTACCCAGAATTTCAGCTCTCGTAGCCTGCTTCACAAACCTCGGCTCTCGCAGCCCGCTCCCCATACTTTGGCTCCTTGCAGCCCGCTTTGCAAACCTTGGCTCTTTGCAGCCCGCTTCCCATCTTCGACTCTTTTAGCCTGCTTCTCAACTTCGGCTCTCGTAGCCCGCTTCCTAACATCGACTCTAGCATCTCGCTTCCCGAATTTTGACTTTTATAGCCTACTTCTCTAGCGTCCTCTGGCCTTTTGCGACCTGTTTCTGGCATTCCTGTTGGCTTTTATAGCCCGCTTCCCCAATATTACATTACACGCACCTCAGGAGATGGCGTTAAAACCGTGTCAATGTATCTTCCCGTTCAAGACTTTGAGTTTGATGTGCCTCCCAGACCCTGTAACAGCCAAGGGTTGCCCCCACACCCATCCACCCCCTTTCCCCTCCCATTTACTTCATCTCCCACCTCCTATCTCCAACTTGCACTTCCTAGTTCGCAGGCAGCAGAGTACCAGCATCTTGAAGAATCGGCCCCAACTTCATCCCGACATCCCTAGAGGCCTAACTGGTACCGTCGGAACCATCTTCCTATCTTCTTCGTAACAGTAGTGGTCTCGACCCTTTTTGTGTTTGTGACTATCGGAGAGAGCGATTCTTCTCCAACTGCACAGGATAGGTCTTGTCTGCAACCTAAAGCCACTTCCAGAAGCTCCCACAGACACATTCCTCTATTTCTTGAGGCGTCACTTGGCTGAGAGCTTCTACGATAAGTCCTCTTCCATTACCAAGAAGTGGCACCTCGTTCGGCATCTGGAGCAGTGATTTCTAATTTTTCTCCCCTGGTTGCGCTGTTCTGTCCCCTCTGGGACTGAGAAGACACCTGGTCACTGTTCGGGACTTCGCTGGCGACTCTGACCTCCTCTGACATTGCCGTGGGTCTCCGTTCGTAGAGGAGCTGTCCACGAATCCAACGATTCCAACATCACCTGAGTCAGAGCTCAGGAGCACCCGTGGTGATCTCGCCTTCCTGCTACTGTGGTGCAGACGTGGTCAGAGCCAGAAGATAGAGGCCCTTCTCACGACCCTGCCCCGACTGCCACTGGCGTCCAAAACTTCTCCCAAAATTCAGACATCATCTTGGGCCAACCCAGGAGGTTTTGCCGCTAGTTTTGTCGACAACGGAGTTCGGGAGAGGTCGCAGCAGTGCCAACATCGCCTATCTGTCCTCTGTTCCAGAGGGTGGACAGAACTGACGAGCTCCGTCCAATTAGTTTCTAGTTCCATTCTCCCCTCCCCGCCTGGCTGGCTGACCGCCTGGCCGGCTGACTGCCCCTCCCTGCGTGAAGGTACACTTTGGTTGTAATTCAACTCCCCACCCCTAGTCCTACCCCCTTGCATGGGGTGTAGTGCATGTATTAGCAGTGCTGATAGTAGTGTTGCAGATGCTCGCAACGATGTGCTTGCACGTGGAGCTGACGCTGCAGGGGGTACCTAGGTGCCGGTGACCCGAGGCCTTGAGCCTAGACTGGGAGCTGGTGAGACTGGAATGCGTGATAGGAGGCCCTCGGTCCATGCCGGAGTCACCGTGTCCCATAGAGGCAGACTAGTGCTGGGAATCGACATTGTCAGGTTGTAGGAGTAGTGCCCTCGAGATAAAGCTGAGAGATCCAGAGCCTAACGCAGATCAATCATGCCAGACGTCATCCGTGGGAAACCCCAGGATTGTATGCCCGGTCTGGATGCTGAGACACCTCGCACCAGGGATTGGGAACCCGAGTGGGGCAGTTGGTCTTTTGAGGTTTGGGTCAAGAGGCCCGAAGGGGGTGCTGGGGAGCCATGCCCCTGGGTCAGGGGACCCGTGTGGGGAGCCGGCTCCATGGAGGCTCGAGGTTGACGACCCAAGCAAGGTGCTGAGGAGTCGAACACCTTGGGGTGGAGACCCACGCTAGATGCCGACTTGGCCAGGGCCCGGGGTTGGAGGCCCGAGCGAACTGCAGAAGTGGAGACCGGAACTTGGGACTCGAGGCCTGCATCGAGAGTCGGTCGGAACTAGGCCCAGGGGTTGGTGCATGCCCGGGTTGGGACTGGTCTGGAACCCCTACAGGGATCGATAACGGGAGACCCGAGCCTGATGCTTGGTGTGGCTATTGAGACTGGTAACTGGTGTGGCGCATTGGTGGCGCCAAAAGAGACAAGAGTTGGGGGTGGCGGCGGAGTAGCCACGAGGACCACACCTAAAAAGTAGGGCAATCTGACGACCGAGGTGAAACTTCCAAAAGTGATCGGCACCGCCAAGTAGCCCATCCGTGCGTGGGTGGCGACGATGATGGGACCGTAGGTAACGGCCGCCATAGTTGCTGAAGCACCGGATGAGCTGGGACAACCGCCGCTGACAATCGTCGAACACGATCCGGCAACTGGGAGGCAAACTGGAAGCTGTCGGAGAGTGCAAACAAGTGCTCTTCTTCTACCTCTCCTGCAAGGATAGGAAAAGGGCACCAGGGCTTCAGGGCTGGCACAGACTTTCTCCTCAGAGACGACGACAAGCATCAACTGTCATCGTGCGGAGTGCAAGGACGATGGGTCACTTCATTTGATGTCGGATAGGACCTGGGACTCTGAATTTCTTCTTTTTGTCAACTTTTTCTATTTTTTTCTCTATATTTTTTTCACATGATATTTTCTATTTTTTTCCTACTTTTTCTTTTTTTTTTTTGATTTTTTCTACTTTCTCTTTTTCTTTTTTTACTACTGCCATTCTACCTCTTTTCTATTTTTTTTCTGCTACAGTAATTCACGGGAGAATACACACACACATACAGAGAGAGAGAGAGGAGGCCGGTGGTGTGGGAACGACGCCGGCTTGGCTGTGGCCCCTCTCCAAGCGCGACGGAGCAGGGGCCGATAGTGGCTGCCGGCGAGGGTCACGGCGAGGCGTCCCAGACGACGAGGACGGCGGCGGAGCACCGCCCGATTGGAGGCAGGGTCGGCCGGAGAAGGCCGGCGGGTTCCAGCGGTGCCAGTCTGGGCACGCACGGAGGTGCCAGTTCGCGGTGGCCGCAGGCGGCGTAGGGGCGACCATGGCCGTGGGCCCCCCTATAACAACGGCGAACAGGGGGGCCAGCAGTGCTCTACCGATGCGGCTGCAGGGGACGACGCAGCGACGGGCTGGCCAGGCAATGGCGGGGTCGCAAGCGGTCCGATGATGCCTTGATGCCGCGTCGACGGTGGGGTTCTCTGGTGGCCGACGTTCGCGTGAGAACCGGGCACGGAGGGGAGGGAAGGGAGATGAACGGTGCAGGGGAAGGAAGCTTAGGGAAATGCCAAGAAATAAATGAACAGTAGTGGAAATATTCAGATCTGAACAATAATGAGAATATAAAGTATAAAGGTCTGGCCTCGTGCCAGGAAAGCAGTCGGAGATGGGTTCGACCTCAGGCCATGAATAAGAATAGAATGGTTTGACGTCACACCGGAAGTGGATTATGGGAAAATAATCACTCAATTTTTTTCTCTAAACATTATTTAACCCTAATTAAGGTTAACACATCTTTATTTATAAAAAAAATTACAAACAAACCTTTTTTATTTTTACTTTATCAACATCATATCCTTGCTCTTAAAATAAATAAAAGGGATTTTTACTCGGGGATATGCGTATCGCTGGCTTTAACTAGAAATGTGAAGTATCGATGGGGGTGGCAGAGTTCACACTTACCCTGACGGATTTCACTACGAAGGTGCAATTCCATGTCATCGACTCCCGTACCTCGTACAAGGCGCTGCTCGGCCGTCCATGGCTGCATGAAAACACAGTGGTGCCCTCCACGCTTCACCAGTGCATCAAGTACAGCCTCGAAGGGAATGAGGAGAGGATCTTTGCTCACCTCCACCCGTTCGAAGTATTTGAATGTCACTTGACGGACGCCAATCTATATACGGGGCCCTCCCAGAAGACCTCTGAAGGCAAAACCCCTGCGGGGGCATCAAAAAGCACGTCCGGCGACAACTGGTACCCACCACCGCCACGCGGATACGTCAAGCCCAAGGCGGTCTCTCATATCACCGTCACCGGGGACGTGGGCAGAATAGCACCTCCAGCTGTATACCCCGAAGCAAATGAGTCAAGGTCGATCAGCAGCACGACCACATCGGGGTTCCACAAGGCCTCACCAAACCAATTCCTGGCCTCGATAACCCTACCGTCGAGCCTTTCAAAGCTTGGGAGGTGACGCAGGCAGACGGGCCGAGCAGCTTGTTCTACACAGCTGAAGAACACCTTATTCGGGAGGATACAGACTGCTGTCTGCCTGAAGATATAGAAAATCCGTCAGTTCTCGTTCAGGGCCTGGCATTTACGACAGATCGGATGGCCAAGATGTTCCAGAAGCAGCACATCCCCTCTAATCAGTCACATAAAGACAAAGAAGCTTTCCAGAAGATGTGGTATCCCGCAAGCCTGGATAAGGAACTGAGACGTGTCTCTCAGCACCCAGGGTTGGGCTTCACCTTAGAAGAATATTATTACAGTGGGCGATATGAGGTGGACACCATCTCCGCCTTCTACCCTGTTGAAGACAGCCCACTGGGGACAACTTTTGATGAATACCCAGCGGAAGTTGAATATGCTGAGCCGGCTCAATCCGTAAATCAAGAAGCGGAGACCATGATTCCTTGTCGATGCTGGGAGCAGGTCTATCCCGAAGAGGGGGCCCTTCAGGCCAAGTTTGATACGGCTAGCAGTAGTGAAGCCGAAGAACAAACTTAGAGAAAACGTCAAGAAAATAATTCCACACAAACAATGCAATTTTAAGAAAGGCTAAGGAATGAAAAACGGAGAGATCAAACAATGCCAACAAATGAACTTGACGCCATAGATTGCCGGACGTGCCACATTCCAGTAGAAATCGAGGTAGAAATGACCCAGAAATTGAGAAACAAAATATGAACCCAGGTTCTCGCCAAGGACATGGGGGCCGTCCATAGAGGGGTCCCAGTGCTCTAAAAGACAATTCTCTTCAATTTCCTGGCAAATGCATCAAGTGTAGAAGCAAGAAAAGGGAGAAGAAGAGTCACTGACCTGAGGCGATCGTCGTAGCTGGCTGGGCTTCGACCAGAGGTGCCACCCATAACAGCAACCCCAGGAACAACTGCTGCATGACTAGGCAGCCCTCCCGAGGAGTGTGGCAAGCCAAGGCGAGGAGAAACAACAAAGATGAAGGCGGAGAATGGCAAAACCTCCCACCAGAGGAAGTTGTCATTTCCCCATGCTACCAACCACTCTCCCCTCTTGGGCGGCAGCAGCAATAGCAAGCTCCTGCTCCACTATCGCCTTCCACCAGCTTCAAAATCGCGCCTCGGGTTCGACGGTTCGTGCTAAATAGTACACGTTCCGCCCACTCGCAGGTGACACTATTGCGCTGTGTACGAACGGTGACACCACTACCAAAGAACAAAATGTGAAAACCCTGGAAGGGATCAAAGAATAGCCTCAATTCGTGACAACAAAAAAGGAATAAAACTCTTCTTCTGAGGTAGTGATTGGGTTAAAGGGAGGGAGAAGAAGAAGACGTAGGGGAAGTAGAAGATGAATATAAGTAGAAGGGGGAAGAAAAAGACTTAGGGTAGAAGAAGAATATGTGGGCGAGGAAGAAGAGGGTGATGATGGAGGGGACGAGGCCTGGAGGAGGGCGGTGCTGGCGGGATAGGAACTGCGTAAGTAGGGGTGCTTATTGAGTTCAATTTGAGACGAACGCGAGAGTTTTTGGCACCAAGAGCAATGTGTTTGGGGACATCTTTAAAAAAAATTTCATTTCTCGTATGATTATTTTGAGGTAGTTTTAAAATGCCTCCATTTCTAATTTTAAATGCATCATTGCTAGGTGCCACAGTGCAAGTGGAGTTGCTTCCGATCCATAGGTTCATCTCCTAGGGGCAATTCCTCTTTTACTTCCTACTTCAATCCTTTGTTTGAATCTGACATGTCTTCCTATGATCTTCCCCATTCCCATGAGGAATCTCTCCCTCGGGGACTCCTAGAAGACCCACCCAGGGTCATGCCTCTTCAATCTAGAGAAGGGTCTGCCCCTCCTCCATCCTCTGCTTCCATGGAGGGCGCTCAACCCTCCCTTTCCACCAACAATCTTGCTAGTCAGATCTTGCAAATGATGGCCCAGTTGGATCCAGCCCAACTCCAGGCCATTTATCAGACCTTGTAGGGGTCAGGTGCCCCATCTCCTACAATTGCACAAGGTCTGTCCACTACCTCCATCTCACAATCTAGAGCTGATGGGCCCAGAGCTTCACCTATTGATATTGACCTTACCCCGGTCTAGCCTAGGATCCTTCGCTTCTCTAGTCTGGAGGCAGGCCAGTCTTCTAAGTCGGCCCATCAAGTTCTTGATAAAGGGAAGACCGTTCTTCCCTCATCTTCCCAGACTGATTCCTACAGGGCCAGCCCATCAGTGCCGCAAGTTCTTGTTGGCCCGGCCGATTTCACTCATCCTTAGCAAGGGGCGGCCCATGTCCACTCCAATTCGGGTCATCCTTCAGCCCAATATCCTTCCTATGGGCCTCCCCCTCCTTTCGCCTATCCTTTAGCTCCTCGCCTTGAGCTTACTCCTTTCACTCCACCTACTCCATCTCAAGAGCAGGAACTCCTCGGCAAATGGTCCATCATGCAACAACAACTCGACGTCCTTCAAAAGCAGTTGGCCCACAATCTTTGACGGATGTTCCAGTTCCTAGTTTCCATAACATCCGATTTCCTCCGCAATTCGAGCTCCCCATATACCGCAAGTATGATGGGAACATCAATCCTTTTATTCATGTGAGGGATTTTATGTTCAACTCGAAGTAGTTTCAATATGATGATTGCCTCATGGCGTATTTGTTTCACCGATCACTAGGTGGAGTTGCACTGGAGTGGTTCTATGCTTTGCCATTAGAAGATGCCAAAAATTTCAAGGCTGTGAAGGAGAAAGCGTTAGTGCCAGAGGTCAGAGCCGGGGTATGTCCCGTGTAGCTGTACTTTTCTTTCTTGTCTCTATACTAGTTGTTGACTACTGTTGTTGTTATTCATTGTTATCTTGTGGACCATGTAAATTATAAAATGTTAATTTAATTTTCTGCTTAATTATATAACTGCTTTAATTTCTATAATTATTTGTGATACTTGTGTAGTCTCCACACCATCCTTTTAACCCTTTCGAGTCTTCGGACTCGTGGGTGGCGGTACGAGTCTCGGGTTATCGGGCCTTCCCAGTAATCGGATTCTCGGGCCGTTATAAGGGGGGACACTGCTCTGGTAGTGCTCCAGCAGGTCTGGATCGAGGCGTTGGAGATCTTCCCGGCTGATCCAGGAATCATCAGATGGTAGACGATCCCGCCAACGGACAAGATAGCGCTAGTACACCTGGCTCAGTGTAGCTGTCACCTGCTCATCCAGTATCCTCTCAATTTGCTCGCGCAGTGCTCTCGAGGCTGTGGGACGCACAGGGGTAGGCTCACTCTCAATTGGAAGATAAGGCTCGAAAGGGTCACTAGGAATCGTTGTGGGTTCCTTGTAGGCCACTAGGTCTGCCACATTAAAGATAGAGCTAATCCCATCTTCGTGAGGTAAGTCCACAATATAAGCGTTGGAGCTAATCTTCCGCAGTATGGGGAAGGGAACATCACTACGGGCTTGCAACTTCTTAACGGCTCCCGAGGGGAGTCATTCGGGTCGAACCCGTACCATAACCAAGTCACCTTCTTAAAATTCATGGTGATACCTATGCGAATCAACCAATCTTTTGTAAGTCTCATTAATGAGACTTATTTGCTTGCTAATCGACTCATGCAGACTCTTGACATGTTGTGCAAACTCTTCAGCTGACTTGGATGTTCTAGACTCGATGGGAAGGAGAATGAGATCCACATGTTTCCTAGGTTTGTATCCATGCACGACCTCAAATAGACTCATACCTATGAACCTATTGACAAATATATGCAAATTCGGCTCTGGGCAAGAGAAGATCCCAAGCGCTAGAATGTTCCCCTACAAGACACCTCAAAAGGTTCCCTAAACTCCTATTGACGACCTCTGTTTGCCCCATTATATAGCGTTAGTCCAGAGCAAGTCCACTTGAGTTGTCTATTACTGGCTTAGGATGTTTTCTGTGATTGTTGATGTGATTTTCATCAGTGTATGCTTCTTAGGTTTTGATGGCACGTCACCGGAAGGCATGTATTTCCAGGGAGGGAAATGGTGCTTCTCCTCCAGTGGTTGTCGTGATGATTTATGAGTCTGCACCGAGTCAAGTTCTAGCGGCTCCCGCCCAAGCTGAGGAAGGCATGCCGGGTGTTTGGAGTGGAACGCAGAGTGAAGTCATGCTGCCTCATCTGTCGTCTGGAGTAGGGTAGGTGATATCCCAAGTGCGCGCCCAGGTTGAGTCCACCCAGCCAGGTGTGCAGCATCACCTTATCCCTCAACTGATCGGGCAATTGCAGTAGGTTTATCTGCCGAGCATCCTCGGAGTTCCTCCCATTGTTCCCGCTGTCGAGGGTGCTTCTTCCTCTAAGCCCAAGGGTAAGAAGTTTCGATTTAAGAAACCTAAGAAGGCTCGGACGTCTGGGGATCGGCAAGGCAGGCAGTCGTACGCAACTAGAACCTCCTCTCTCTTGCCAGTTAATCGTGGTGCACCTCTGTCCATGAATACTAGGAGCAAGTTAAGGGAGCGTGAGAAGCGGCATGCCCAACAGTCTTCTGTCGGTGCTATTCCATCATCAGTCCCATCTTCATAGCAACGTCAGGGACCTGCTGTCCGTCAGCCGAGATCATGTGCGAGGTGTGGTGGTAGCCACCCTGGCAGGCCATGTTCTTTGCCGATGGTTTGTTTTCATTGTGATCAGCCAGGCCAAGTTGTTCGAGACTGCCCGTTCAGGCTGAGACAGATGCAGTTCTCTCCATTCACCCAGCCACAACAGCCCCAGTTTCAGCCTGTGCTACCACAACCTCAGCAGGACTCACCAGCGCCTCAGCTTCCTCGTGCTGAGCAGTGACGTCCTAGCTTCTAGAAGGTGTGTTTCTATTTTTCGATTAGTTAACTTGTGTTTTAATTATTTCTGTTACTTGAGTTTTATATGATTTAGTTATCTATTAATTGTTCATTATGGTAATGCTGTGTGTGCGATTGTGGTTTTCTCCTCTCCTGTCCTTGTCGTTGCTGGCCTTTCTCGCCAGAGATCAGCCATTGAACCGTCTCCATGGCTGTGACGTATTCACCGGTGACGGCGGCAACCCCGCCGTCCGGCAACCTGAACAGCTTGGCGATCGGGGCGGGCAGCGTCCATCCCTGAGCCATCATCCGGCTATCGGCAGCCAGCACGCCATCGCGGTATGCGACTGTCGTCATCTCGCCTCACATGATGGTGGGATGAATGGCCACGTCTCCCAGCCCTCATCTCAACAAAAGACTCTGCCACCGCAGGTAAGGCATCAAACCCGCGCATACGTCTTCGGACGTCGGCCCCCGGTACACCAGTGCCTCAGGGGATACCCTCTTCATCACCGCAGGTAAGTCATCAAACTGCGCATACGTCTTCGGACAACAGCACCAGTATGCCAGCTCACCACAGACCCTCTTTGCCACCGCCGGTAAGGCATCAAACCGCGCATACGTCTTCGGACGCCAGCTCTAGTATGCCAGCTCACCACAGACCTCCTTCGCCACCGCGGGTAAGGCATCAAACCGCGCACACGTCTCTGAACGCCAGTCCCAGCATTCCGGCATACCAGAAGCTACCACCCGAGGTCATTGAGCAGGCGATCAACACCACCTTCCAAATATAATAAGCGGAAGGTGCCTGAATTGAAATCCGTGCAAGAAAAAGTTGTCGACATCACTCTGCCAAGGCATTTGCTCGGAGATATCCTCGGGGATTTCTCAACTCCGGCTCCAGCACCTCTCCCTCCTACTCCCCTGGAGGCGGCCATCGCCAAGAAATAGAAGAAGACTAGGAGGAAGAACCTCAAGAGGCGGCTCAAGAAACAAGCTGAGCAGGCAGCCGCCTTACAATCCCCAGCCGAGCCAACGCCTCTCCAAAGGCTCTAGCGGCTCATTGATGACCTGGAGGAATATATCCCTCCTCGTCCTACTGGAGCAGTCCCACTCGATAGTTATATCTCGTGGGTAGAAATGCAGAAGCGAGCTCGCCTCAGAAGTTGGGTCCAAGACATGATCCAGAAGATCAAGAACGACGAAAGGCTCCTCATCCCAGAAGAACTCTCCTTGTTCTACAAAGATAAGGAGATCACAACAAAGCAGTTGGAAGAAAAGCTTCGGGGCTGCGCCTGCAATATGGTGGCCATTCCACCCGCTAATAACATCAACGCTTCTCGGCGTGGCGAGCCAGTGGCCTCCCGAACTAGACAAAGGGATACCGCCCTGCTCGTGCTGCAGCCAGCTCTGAAACACATAGGCCGTGGCCGAGGACACGGTAGAGGGTGTGGGAGGATTCTCGAGCTACCTCTCCACCCGTCCACTTTTGACCCGGAGCGAATTATCCTCTTTCGAGGAAAGGAATCCGCCCCCATTCTGGAGGTAGAAATTCTGAAGGGGCCTAGCATTTTCGATCCTTTCAGCATGGAGGAGATCAATGCCAGCATCCTAGTCTCTGCACCAGTTCCATCCTCTTCCGTAGAACAGGCAGGACCGTCCAGCAAGGACGAGCCGCCTCGCCAGCCACTTCTAGAAGAGCCATCATTGGCGCCCCTGTTCCAGGAATCCACGGGCGATCAAAGTCACCCTGATCCCAGCGGCAAAGGCAAGGCAGTGCAACTCCCGGACGGGGAGCAGCGCGACGGCCCACAGAAAGCTCAACCCAATATACTACCATCATTGGAGGAGGCTCGAGCTCAAGCCGACCGAAAGTCCTCCACCAGATGAAGTGCTTCCCCGCTAGCATTACAATCTGGGAAGCCATCGCTTGGAGTACAGAGTTAAGAGAAGCTCTTATTAAGATACTCCAAGAGCCAGAAGCCTATGAAGCACATACAGCAGAAATGAAGGCCTCCACATATGAAGCCTTCGCTGCCACTGTCACTTTTACGGAGAAAGACATGCTGCTTTCCCCTCCGTGTCATAACTGCCCTCTCTACATGAGGGGGAAAATCAATGGGCATGAGGTAAATCGGATCCTGGTGGACGTCGATGCCGCTGTCAACATCATGTAGCTAAAGACATTCAAGACTCTATATCTGACCGCATGCCTCTAGAAGGTTCAGGCGGTCAAGGTATCCGGCTTCAACCAAGACACCGAGGATGTCCTCGGTCGGGTGGATGTCGATCTGGTACTCAATGATTTCACCTCCAAGGCGACATTCTACATCATTAATGCCAACACATCCTACAAAGTGTTGGTGGGCAGGCCCTGGCTGCATGAAAATTGGGTCGTCCCGTCAACTCTCCATCAATGCATCAAGTATGCCAAGGGTGGGGAACAGTACACGGTCTTGGCAGACCTCTCTCCATTCACTCCAGCGAAATGCAATCTTGCCGATGCTACGCTTTATTTCGGAGGGATGAGTCCATACCCCGTAATCAAGAGTAAAAGCAATAGCTGGCTCTTGGAGGAAGATGAGGATGATCTCTTCGTTAACGAGGAGAAAGCCAAGCTTCATCGGCTACGCCTTAAATCCAAGTCAACCTCAGATTGCCCCGAGAGGCGTAAAATCAATTTCGAGGCTAATCTTATTAACTGAGCTTTCGACAAAAGTATATGCCTGCCACCAGACTACATCCAGCTCGCGTGTGGATCAGAAGAGCACAAAGTCGAGCCATTGACAACATTTGTCGTTACTTACAAACGACAACTCAGAAGCAAGAAGAAGGCTAACAGGGACAAGCCCATTGTCTTCTATAAGGGAGACATGGCCCCTCCAAACCCGCCAAGAGATGACTTCGGCTGGTCCAAACAAGTCAACAATACCCCTGAAGCCGTCCAGGTATTGGATGACCTACTGCCACACATCCGGGAGATGTACCTCAAGTAGCATATTCCTAATGGCAAGGCTCCACACGGCGTGAATACTTTCACCGACTGTGGACTCCTTCCCAAGTTTGGGGGTGTGAGACCATGGAATTTTTCACGTAGGAAAAATAACAAATGATGTTCTTTTTGAAAAGAAACATTCCCCTATAGGTAGGGAGTCATTCCGTTGGTGCGCATAGTATCAGACGACTTGGGTTCGGGTGTTGGACCTCCCCCCACTGACCGGAGTCAGTGTTGATTTACATCGGCCTAACGTCTGAACACCTTTGTTTAACTGTCAAAGAAGCTCCAAAGCCCTTCTCATAGGTTCAGATGTTAAGGGCATTCCCGCTTCGGAGAGCTCACAATGTCCATTCATTCACCACCAGCATATTGACTAGGTTAGGGTTAAGTCTGGGCGAAACCCTAGGATTTAGGAGTAAGGATGCAAAAGTGCGAAAGCCATAGGCATATTTAAAGTGACGGAGATTTTCTGGACAACAAAAAAATATAATAAATAATTTTTTTTAACTAAAATCCCTCCCCTACCCATTTCTCTCTCTCTTATTAACCCTCTCTCTCCCATTTCTCTCTCACTCTCTCTCTCTCCAACGTTTCTCTCCTTCCTCTCTCCTTCTCGGTTTTAATGATTTCAGGGCCGGACTGAGACACAGGAGGTACTGTTGGAACCAGTGCGACGAGAGTGAAAGCATTGGCGCCCTCCATCGCGCGGTTCGAGGAATGGTTGAGCAAGACGGGATGAGTGAGGCGCGATTTCCACCTCACCTGCATGCGGCCGAAATGCCAGTTTTAGGGCGAATGAGGTAGGGGGATGGAACCATCTCTGTGCTAGGATCATTTTCATACCACATGCACGCCCATCCACGGTCGTTTAGCCTAATTAATGTCTATTTTTAGTTTTTTCCTAAAAATGTGGTAATTTATGTTTTTAATCATTTATGGGCATTGTAATCTTATTTTCTAGCTTCTGTTGGGTGGAATGGATGCATGGCATGGTAGATATCAAGTTTTTACAGATTTTTGTAAGCGAACCCGTCGATTTCGGTCGACCGGGGAGTGATTCGATTTCAAACCGAACCCGTTCGTCGCCTAGCTCACATGGCGGTCACTCCAGTGACCGTTATGTGTTTAACGCACCGCCTCTGGCACGTTATACCTATATGGCGGACCACCCCAGGTCCGTTATGCTCATGTACATCTTAGATAGGTCGTTAGTATAACGCCCCTGACCATGACCGTTATAGTCATGGGAAAACTATGGATTTTCCACGTTCGGGTGGCCTTAACGGACCCCCATTGGTCCGTTATAGTTTCTGAGTCGTTAAGTTTAATAAAAATCACTCGGGTAGTCATAGCGGACCAGTGGAGGCACATTATGTCACATAACGCACCATCATTGATCCGTCATGGCCACTGAGTCCGGGATTGATGCAGATGAGAATGACGGACCAGAGGAGGCACGCCATGCTAATATAACGCACCTCACCTGATCCGTTATGCTCTGTAACGGGGCAGAACTGATTCGTTATGTGCTATAACGGGGCATCTCTGATCCGTTATATTCTCTACTATCCTAAGAGTAATGAATGGCTTCTGCCTAAGCCGATAAATATTTTATTTTACTGTCATGGCCTTCCGCCTAAGCCAAGCTACACGACGTCATGACTTTAGGTCTAAGCTCTTAAATATCTTTGTCTGGCATCATGACTCCTTCTGCCTAAGTCGGTGAATACTCTATCTTGACGTCATGGCCTTCCGCCTAAGTCAAGCTACACGGTGTCATGACTTTAGGTCTAAGACGTTAAATATCTTTAGCCAACGTCATGGCTCCCTCTGCCTAAGTCGGTAAATATTTTGTCTTGGCGTCATGGCCTTCTGCCTAAGTCAAATTGTGCGGCGTCATGACTTCGGTCTAAGCCGTTAACCATCCTTGTCCGGAGTCATGGCTCTATGCCTAAGTTGGTAAGTATTCTGCCTTGGCAACATGACATACTGTCTAGGCCAAGTTGTCCGGCGTCATGGCCTATGCCTAAGTCGGTAAATATTTTACCTTGGCATCATGACATTATGTCTATGCCAAGTTGTTCGACATCATGGCTCCACGCCTAGGATTGTAAATATTCTCCCTTGTTATCATGACCTTCTATCTAGGCCAAGTGGTCCGACATCATGGCTCCTTGCCTAAACCGGTGAATGCTCTCCCTTGGCGTCATGGCTTTACGCCTAAGACAAGTCATTCGACATCATGACCTTCTATCTAAGCCGAAAAGTCATCTCATCATTAGCTCGAAAACTATCATCTAATCCAATAAACAAAAAGACCCTTCTACCTTGGCATTACGGCCTTACATCCAAGTCAAGTCTTTCGACGTCACGATGTTCAGCCGAGGCCGACCATCACCTTACTATTGGCCCTGAATTGTTGTTCGAACTAATGATGAAAAAGACCCCCCCTTGGTGCCATACCAACCCTTGATCCCTCTGGGGATTCACAATAACAAATGACATCTTCTCTCTATTGCCACGACATCAGCCACCTATCTCTCAAACTGTCGACCTACGGGTGTGCCTATTAAGCCCTATAAAAAAAAGAAGAATAAGGAAGAGAAAAAAAAGGGGGGGAGAAAGAAAATGGAAGAAAGAAAAAGAAAGAAAAGAAGAAGAAAAGAAGAAAAGAGAAAAAAAGAAAAGAAAAAAATGGGATCGTCTTCCCCACGCCTTGACCGTGGAGGTACACCCGCTGCCCCCCTCGTAGTCATAGTTATTTACTTTCTTAGTATATGCTTTTACTGCCATTGCATGTGAGTAGATACTTCCTAACTTGTTTAATTCAACTCACCGTTGTGAGTGAGAGAGCGAGACCGTCCCGTGACCCGACCTGGGCACGAGAGAGTGAGTAGACCACCCTTGACTCACTGCCGATTTCTCAATCGTGCAGGCCCGAACACTTCCCTCGCTAGGGACGAGTGCGAGCTTGCTAGAGTCTCAGGCTGAATATCCAACTCGGCGTTGAGGCCACGTCTTCGTCCCGCATTAAGGTAATTCGATAATCATGACTTTGATGACTTTTGCAAGAAGCAGGGATTTTCACACAACTTCTCCGCACCTAGAATCCCACAAAAAAATGGAGTCGTGGAACAGAAGAACATGACGCTCATGGAGATGGTGAGAACCATGCTTGCTGAAAATGATCTACCAATGTATTTTTGGGCTGAGGCGATTAACACAGCCTACTACATCATCAATCGGGCTATGGTAAGACTAATACTTAAGAAAACTCCATACGAGCTATATAAAGATAAGGGACCCAACATTGCTTATTTAAAATCTTTTGGGTCACCTTGTTATATCTTGAATAATTCTAAAGAAAATTTAGAAAAGTTTGCATCCAAGAGTGATAGAGGTATCTTCCTTAGATATTCGTTATCGTCTAGAGCTTATCGAATATGTAATTTATGCACTCTTGTGGTTGAAGAAAGCCCACATGTAATCATTGATGAACATACTTCAAGGTTGTCTACTAATAATAATCATTTTCTGGATGTAGGGCATGAAGAAGAGAAAGAAGAGCTTGACAAGGAAAAATGAGAAGTGGACCAAGCAGAGTCGAGTCAAAGGAATGATGAAGCTCCAGCCCAAGAAGAAGAAATTGTACAAGACGTGCAAAATCAAGACCTCCCCAGGCAATGGATGTTCCACAAAGATCATCCTAAAGACAACGTCATTGGAGATGTGGAACAAGGCGTAAGGATAAGGGCTTCAATCAGGGACGTTGGAGAATTTGATAATCTTACTTTACTTTTCGATATTGAGC
>JANBPO010007181.1:0-23292 GCA_024336825.1 Amorphophallus titanum | reverse complement strand
GGGCTGGTCCCCCTAATCCCCCCTCCCCCACTTTGAAAAAAAAATGTATTATCCGGGGTTTACGCGGACCAAGTTCTACCTTCAACTTGGCCTGCCTAAACTGCCCCGACCCTTTGTATTCTCCTATAAAACCCCCTTAGAAGCTCAAGGGGCAACATACGGACATAGATACAGATACGCATACACACGTAGATAGGCAGATACACCAACAAGCAAGGACAGATGCAAGGAGCTAAGTGTGCGCAGTTGGCTTGTTGATCGGCTTACACACGTCGAGGGTATGTCGCTCGCACTTTCCTCATACGGCGTCTAGTCATCTCACACTGGTCCTTCCCCGCCACATACAAGGCGTTATAACATCGACAAAAACACCCACACCTTAGGTCTACTCGCATATGACAACCTACGACGGCAACACATACGTCATGATGCCCCACCTATCTTCGTCATGAAACTACGTGCCCATCGCTTGCTCTGAGCTGGTCACCGATCGCCCTGACCAGTGATTCGAGCCAACTGAACCCTGGCCCGTAAGTAACATTCCCAGGACCGGCCTCGACTCTCCAGCACGGAGATACTCGCCTCTCAGGAGCTATACCTGACTGCTCAACTCAAGCCGCATTCGGCCCTCCTCCAGACGTCAACTAGTATCTCCCCCGGCCATCCAATCTTGTCCTCCCTTGATGAATCGAGCACATCCCTTGCCTTGTAAAGAGCCCCTTTAAAAACACGGGGATGTCCGCCTTGTTATGCACTGACCCGGGGACCAACCCACGTGTCGAAATTATCTCGTGGCTTGCACCAGTTGTAATTTAGCCTCCTCGGCCCATTTGTAAAGCCCATGTGGCTCTCATAAAGTATGTCACCAGTTGAATACATGTATTCGTACTTGTGTCAGAGTCCCAGCCCTCCTCCGCACTACTCTGTGTGTCCAGTATCTCCCACTCCAGCAAATCAAACCTCCCAAGCAAACATGCCTGTATAGCTGCGAGATGCCCCAGGCCCCCTATCCATGGCTTCAGACATATACAGACTTCTCTCCAACATGGAACAAAGGTGTTTGGATTCAATCTGATGTAAATAAACACCGACTGCTTGCGGTCGATGGGGAAAGACGTCTAATACATGATTCCCCATAATCGCCTACGCACTTGCTCCCATGGAACCTCCCTTCTCTCCATGTGTCACCCGATCTCCCGAGCCCACATGCCTCATCCTGGCGACGCTCCCCAGTCAACCCTCAGTTCCATAGGTGGTTGTCGAGAAATCGACTGGCATGCCTGCATCCCGGTTTAGTTACCCTAACCCCAAAACTTTTTGTGCCATTTGATCCCCTCTCGACTCTCCGTAAAAGGTGAGTGCCTGGTACTACCTTGAGGAGAATATAGCTACGAAGGGGGATACCCGAGATATATAAAACTCCTGTGTTTCCCTTTATCACTTTATTCCTCCCCTCATCCGGGTCATCGGATCCCCCAACGCCACGACAACCCCTTTCAAAGGGATCGCCCGTGGACCACGCTAAGAAGAAGCGAGTACTCGGGGATCTAGGGATGATAAAGACCCCGGAGGCCAACGTTCATGAAGAAAACAATCAGATTTGGGAATAAACCCCATGTTTCTCACCCCTTTGGCATCATGGCCATGAAATTGGTCCAAATCCCAAAGTGGGATTTTGAGAAGAAAGTGAAATCACTTCAAACGGAACAAAGAAGACTTCGATGAACCGTTGGTGGTTGGCAACCCAAAACCACACCCACGAGTGTGGGTGAACCCTGGGCCGGTGGCCACCAATTTGGCAGTTGCATCTATGTATGAATATCATAGTTGAAACTAAAAAAAGGGAAGGGGTCATCCGGTCTTGTTCTCTGGACACATAGAAAGGAGCAGACAAAAGGCATGTATCACTATATTGGAGAGAAGGACATTTGGAGCTCATAAAAAAAATCAGGGCCTAAAGCCTTGCATTTCTTTCATTTCTGAATATGAACATCTACATCTAGGTGACATAAGGCCTTAAAAATTGCAAGAAAAGAAAAAAAAGAAGAGATACAAAATAGACCCACCCTTCTCACGGATGGCTCTGAAGCTCTCTCTCTCCTTCTCTCACTCTCTTCGCTTTCTTACTTCGGGCGGCTTCGAATGCTCTAAATAGATCTCTCAGAAGGGACTCTCTCTCTGAGGCTTCCAAGAGGTCTTAGTTCTCCACCGAGGGGGGCCTTTATAGGGGCCAAAGGCCCCGGTTTAGAGGGTAGGTTTTGTAGCTCTTCTTCTCTTTTTTTTTGATCACCTACTACTGCTCTGCTACTACTGATGTCATTTTCGTTGCTACTGTCACCATTGATGCTGCCGTAGCTGGTGCCGCTGGCTCATTGTCGACGGAGGAGAGGGGGAGGTCCCGCTGGAGGGATGGTCTAGCTATGTCCGACGATGCACGCACGTAGGTGGCTGCGCTGCGGCTACCGCGCAATGGCATGGCGGCATTAATGGCTGTGTGCTACAGTGCTCAAACACACAAAATTGGCATTCAGAGGGAAGGCCACGCTTTCTTTGATCACGAAATTGGTGTCCGCCAGGCTGGTTGCCAATTCTTGAACCTAAGGAAAATTCGCGTCCGTGACCTTGACGCTAATTCAAAATGGCGTCCATGTAAAGGGGCGTCACTTAATCAGATTAAAAATCTAATAAATATCAGGAAAATCCAATAACATTAGGAATTAGCATCACTTTGCAAAGTCGCCCATTAAATAATTCATGTCTAGGAGAGAGGGCACCAATTCATCGGATAAATATCCCGAATATCCAATAATATCGGGAATTGGCGTCATTTTGCGAAGGCGCCCATTAAAGAATTGGCATCTTCGTGAAAGGATGCTGATTTTTTTTAACTGCCAACAAATGTCCCCCACCCGCGGGTGTCGCAAGAAAGAGATGAGGGAGTGGGGCCTATGGGTGTAATCTTTTGTCCAGCAGGCAGTTGATATCGATTGGTCCTAATAGCGGGTTAAATGCCAATCGAGATGATATCATCGATATTGGGTCTATATGGACACAATGATATCTAGTTTATCTAGTCTTAGACAGAAGGTCTAAGCCATTGGGTTGTCTTGATCATCGTGGTGAGATGGATGGGTTGGTTCTGCCTAATAGATAGGTGCTACCCTGAGTGGTTTCATTAGCATGGGTTCATGCCGATGCACGGAATTAGGTTTTTTTATCTTAGACGAAAGGTCCAAGGCAGGCCCCTCGGCTAGGGCCCTAGATGGCCATGGGCACTAAGTTTAAGTGGTGCGGTGCTGGGATTGCGTCTGTCGAAGTAGGTTCATGTTCTAAGGTTTCTAGTCCTTCCACGCTTGCGGCGTGCCCGATGACGCGTCATTCCAAATCCATCCCCGATAGGTTCCTCCATGATCTCGCTTAATGCTGTCATGCCCTCCTTAGATGCCTGGAGTTCATAGCAATGGCCATCATCCTAGAGGATGATGAGGAGCTGGATGGGCTGTGGAGCAATGATGGACTAGGTGTTTACGAGATCATGGATGAGAAAGACCCGGTCGACTTTGAGGATAGCGGCGTGGATGACACTACTAATTTGTACGCACAAGGTTTGAAGAGGTTCGATGAGCCATCATCGGTAGTGGATGAATCCACAAAAGAAGTTAATTTTGGAATGGAAGAGGATCCCAGGCTCATAATCATCTCTGCTAATCTCCCTCCTCAAGTTGAAGAGGAGTTAGTCAAGGTTCTGAGGGAGTATAGCGATTCCTTTGCTTGGTCCTACGAGGACATGTCGGGTCTTAACCCTGTCTCGGTGGATCATAGACTTATACTCAAACCAAGGGCAAGCCCCGTAAAGTAAAAATTGAGAAGATTCCACCCCCACATGGCCTTAAGGATAAAAGAAGAAGTTGATAAGTTACATAAGGCCAGGTTCATTAGAGTTGTTTTATATCCTCAGTGGGTGGCAAATATAGTCCCTGTGATGAAGAAGGATGGAAAGGTGTGGATTTGCATCGATTTCAGGGATTTAAATAGGGCATGTCCCAAGGTTGATTTTTCGCTAACCCCATATAGATGTGTTGGTAGACATCACGGCCGGGTACGAAGCTCTTTCATTCATGGATGGTTATTCAGGATATAACGAAATCCATCTAGCTCCAGAAGACCAAGAGAAAACCTCATTCACCATGCCCTAGGGCACCTATTGCTATGTGGTTATGGCATTTGGTCTGAAGAATGCAGGTGCCACATGCCAATGGGCGATGATGGCCATCTTCCATGATATGATGCATGTCTATATGGAAGCTTATGTGGATGACATCATAGTGAAATCGAGGATGAAAGAAGAGCACCCCGTTGTTACGACCAAGGTGTAGCAAAGGGCTCAAGAGTATAAATTAAAGATGAATCTAAAGAAAAATTACATAATTAAATATCTTTTTATCCAAGGGTTAACATATATTTTTTTGCATGACATGAACTTTGAGAAAAGTTATTTTGGGTGAACAGAGCTTCACCTCAACTGGTTCTTCCTCATGCAGCAGGCCAACGTGGGACCCCTTCGCATGGTTTACGTGGGCGGCTTCAACCACGTCCCTCACGTGGACGCAAGCATGGCCCATGCAACGTGAGAACAGCCCCCATGCACACTAAGCATTCTTCATGTGAAACCTTCCCATGTAGGCCCCCTCCTGGTTCTCCTTTCAACACCGGAAGCACCCCCTTCCCAAGCCAAGATGGCTGGCCTTCCCACGCGGGTAGCTTCAGCACGAACCTGATGGTCTTCACACGCAACAGTCCCCCTTTGACAATAGCGGCTCCACGATGGGCTCCCCATGCATGCAAGCTTCAGCGACAGGCGATGGTGGAGGTGGCCAAGCCACTTTGGGCACTGATGTAGGCGGCTTCTAGTGGCCTCCTTTACACGAGCGAAGTGGCAGGCAGGTCAACAACGCAACCCACCTTGGGCGGTCAATGCTGGAGGGTTCACACGGTCGATGCGGAGGAGAGGAGGCGGCCAAGCCGCTTTGCACGCGGGTCAGCGCTGGCTGGCAGACAGTAGGTGCAGGAGGGCACGCTAAGGCGGCTGGGCTTCACACAGGGTATGGGTAGGCACAGTAGACGTGATGAAGGCGGGAGAGGAGAGAGGAGAGAGAAAGGAGGCAGGTGAGCAAAGTACACTGGCACAGTTCACGCAGGAGAGAAGGCAGGCGACCTTCCATGGTAGACGCGGGTGGGTGGAGAAAAGAGAGAGAAGCAAGGCGGGCGGCCTTCCTCCTCATGCGGCAGACGACAGGCTCCTTTGCAGCGTCAACAAGCCCCCACCTTCCTTCGCAGTAGCATTTTCACGTGGGTAGCCAAGCTCCCTTCAACGCCCGGCCCCTCACGCAAGCCGCCCCATGCACATCTTCAACAAAAGTAGCCACTATTCATGCAGGCCCAAACACACGGTAGTGAACAGAGAGAGAGAGAGAGAGAGAGAGAGAGAGAGAGAGAGAGAGAGAGAGAGAGAGAGAGAGAGAGAGAGAGAGTGAGGGTAGTGCTGTATCATGTGCCCCTCCCTGAGTTCCCCCTCCCTGCATGGAGGTGCTTTCATTTCATTGTACTAGCAGGATTGACCGAAAGCTCCATCGACATAGCGTGCTTGCCGGGTGTGCACGCTCCCCGGTGCACCCACATCTCCGACTGGAGCCAATCCTTCGGATGGCTAGGTATGTTCGGCTGCCACTCCTTCTTTTCCTAATCTAGTGTTAGTTCCAGTGTCGCGCCAGTGAGAAGAGTGCATGTTCCAAAATGATCCACCAAAATGAGTGACTTGCTATTTGTGAGTTGAGTGTCAATTTGATCCGGTCCCCTCAGTATCAGTCTGCCCGGTCGTATCCGATGCCCATTCCATCCTCCCCAGGTGGCTTCCACCACCCTCCTTGCAGTTCGGGCCGTGTATGACGCCCCTCGATCCGTTGCTCGCCTAGCCAGCACTCGGTACCCTTGAGGAGTTCGCTCTTCGCGTGTGTGATCATCTTTCCATCTAGGCGTACATACTCACGAGTTTGCTAGCTTTAGGTCTCAGTTCCCTGTCCGGGAGTGTCCACGTCTCCGACCGGAGCCGATCCTTCAGACGGCTAGATATGTTCAGCTGCGACTCCTTCTTTTTCTTATCTAGTATTAGTTCCAGTGTCGTGCCAGTGAGACGAGTGCCCGTTCCAAATTGATTCACCAAAATGAGTGACTTTCTGTCGGTGCCTTGAGTGTCCATCTGATCCAGTCCCCTCGGTACCGGTCTACCCGATATTATCCGGTGCCCCCCCATCCTCCCAGAGTGGCTTCCACCACCCTCCTCGTAGTTTGGACCATGTTCGATGCCCCTTGAGCCACTACTCGCCTAGCCACCACTCGGTACCCTTGAGGAGTTCGCTCTTCGCATGTGTGATCATCTTTCCATCTACGCGTACATGCTCACGAGTTTGCTAGCATTAGGTCTTAGTTCCCTGTCTGGGATTGTCTCGCGTCAGATTTGGTATCAGAGCAAGTCGTCTGATTTGTTCTACCCAAATTGGGGTCCTAAGAATCTCATGTTCACTATGTTCCTTAGCTTCGAAGTAGTCTTACCACACAATAAACTCACCACCGTATTTCTTGATGTATAATTTTTTTCAACTTTTGGAACTTCAACTTGCTCTCCATACTTCCACGCTGGGTCAGTCCTATTTCCTGGTTGTTTTTCATTTCTTGTGGCATTCTCAACTTGATCACTTCCTGACATGTCTGAAAATAAAAAATTACATGATTTACAAATAGATAAATCTTGTAGAAAAAATAAAAACTAAAAGAAAATCTATAAATACAAAAGCTCCATAATATGAGTGTCCAACATTTTAAAAAACTCCATAACCTGCACACATAAGTTAAATAATTCTACTGAGCAAGTGAACATACAATGCAAGTGTACAGTACAACATTAGCATAATCGTGCAACCACTAACCAGTCACTTTGTTGCCTATTTGGGGAGGCTAGCAGCCTAGCGCCAGACTGAGACAACATGAGGTTCTGTTATGCTGCTTATGCATATGCTATGCACTTATGCTTCTTCCGCCGCAGTACATAAGAAAGGAGAAAACAGAGCACCGTGACCAACGTCACCAACCTCGGTTACCTGTAGCGGAAGCCTGCTGCCGTGGTCAGTTGGCTGCGTGTTTAGGGAGGCCGGTGCCAGACCACACGATGGTGATTTGCTACCAATCTGGGGAGGCCGGCGTCGGACCAGACTACCGTCTAGACTCTAGAGCACCAACTCCAAGTTGCCGTTGCGCTCCTAAGTCCTACCTGGCACCTCTCCTGCAGTCCTGCGATGCCGATGATGCTTCAACACCCAACGGTTCAACCTGCGAGCGGCGCGCGAGCCCTTGTGAAATGAAAGAGCAGGGAAGGGGACGAGACGTACACAAACGATGGGAAGCCGAAGAGGTGAAGAGCCCGTCGTCTTCGTGACTCCAGACTCGTGAGTTCGCGTTTTTCTCGCAACACAGCATGGGAAGTTTAACCGTAAAACACTTAAACCCTATTTTTTTAATACATGTCATTGAATCCCAACCGTTGATTTCCTTCACCTATAACACATACGCCTTACACACGCCTCATAGCCTCACCGCCTCAGCTCGCCTTATCAAATTAAAAACGTAAGCCTCAGGTTTATTATTAAAGGCGCATGCCTTGAGGCTATTTTTGAGCGCCTCACCTCAAGGCGTGCGCCTCACTTCAAAGATCTCCGCGCCCGTGGCTAATAAAGTGGGGGGTGGCGTTTATAACCGGGCGGCCCTCGCCCCCACGACTGGAACCGATCGGCCCGACCGCAAGAGATTTGCTGACTCCCTGCAAGAGGGTCAAAATAAGCGGGAGCGACACGATGGAGACCGCCGCGACCGTCCCGAGAAGGAGAGGGGCAGCTACCTCCACTACACGCCCCTAACAGCTCCACCGGACTAGATACTAATGGAGTTCTGCAAGGAGTCATTCCTCAAGTGGCCTCCTCGAATGAAGTCCGGCCCGAGCACGAGGAGCAAAAAGAAGTACTGCCTCTACCATCGCGACCATGGCCACGACACCGCCGACTACATCAACCTTAGGGACGCCATTGAGGACCTCATCCGGAGGGGACTCCTCGACAAGTTCCTCGCCAAGGCGGTGGAACGGCGGCAGAAGACGCCCCCGCCAATCGACAACCGGCCCAACGGAAAAGAGATCATGATGATCTCCGGAGGACCAGCCGTCGGGGGGGATAGCGCGAGCAGGAGGCGGCAATACGCGACGGCGGTCTGCGCCACTGGCCAAGGCCATGATGCTTCGTGCAGGGATTCTACCCCAAGTCGCCCAGGAGATCCCATTATCTTTTCCAACGATGACCTAGATGGTGTATCTACGTCCCATTCTGACGCCTTGGTGGTCTCGGCCACCATTAATCAATGCACCGTACGTTGCATTTTAGTAGATAACGGAAGTGGGCATGATGTTATTGTCTACGACTGTCTCATCCTCATGGGTGTAGATATGTCTTGACTAACATCATTGAGCACACCATTGTACGGGTTCTCCGGAACGACAGTCCGCCCGGAAGGGCGCATCTCGCTCCCGATCACATTCGGGACCGTGCCGAAAGAGGTAACCTTCCTCGCTGACTTTACCGTAGTTCGTGCGATGACAGGATATAATGCTATCATCGGTCGAGGGATCCTCGGCACGCTTCGGGGTATTCCTTCCTCTTATCATCAAAAGCTTAAGTTCCCCACCCCCCGCGGGGTAGGGGAGGTCCGAGGAGATCAAAGGGAGTCCAGGAGATGCTACATCATCTCCACGCGTGATCGACATCCCCAAGGCACATTCTTGTGAGAATTTATAATGTTTGACTTATGGTGTATGACATCATCAAAACTATAGGGATGCAACAAGAGAAAGTCTTCCAGGCATGTGGGCCCAGCCTTCATGGCATGTGTCGTGTAGTGCGGCAAATTGGCATGTAGCCCCGGGTCGACCCGGGAGCTGAAAATAAACAGCTTGTTGATGCGTGTCTGAGGGTCGAGGGTGGCCCCGACATGCTGGAGGGTCGTCATAGGATGTGGCTGGAGTGATGGAGCCTCGGGTTGGCCCTCGATCTATTTTAGAATGGCTGGGACATGCACGCCTACAAGGTGTTCGGGAAAATTCCCGACACGTACGTATGGGCCGTGTACGGGTGCTATGGGATTCTAAAGCCTGTGGTTGAGCACAATAGGTCTCCCTTTGACTTTAGAAGGCTGGATGGAGGCATCTTGGGGGTAGATCCCGACCTCGTTGCTGGGTGCCACGTGTCGTGGCCTGTCGTCGGGGCGCCCCCGGGTTGGCCCGGTCGAAAAACCTGCAAACTGTGTGATCGGGGGTAACCCCAATCAATTGTTGACGTTGCCGTGGGCCATGGCTCGCTGGTTGGGATCCTTGGTCGGGCCCGGTGAGCCATAGGAGGGGTTGGGTAGCCCACGTTTTAAAGGTGTTCGGGGAAATTCTCGAACCCTTATTTCTTGATATTTTGGCTGGGAAATTATTTGAGTACAATACTAACATAAAAAGTAAAACTAGAATGCTTAGACAAATGAGTAGATGATGCTTCGTCTACTTTCATTAAAAGATAAAATCTCATCACCTTAATTTTATCTTTCATCTAAATATGCAACATATACATTTTACACTTTTGACTTAATCAAATAGATATTTCTATTAACTACACTAAATGATAAACTATACAGTAAAGTGCTTACACAATAATTAAACTCTACAGTGTCATGCACCCGAACTATACACACATTATTTAAAATTTGACTAACTCCTTTTTCCTAGTAAAATCAAAGACACTAATATCGTCTGAAATATGACATTGAATAGTCAACTTAACAACAATCCGCATTAAATGCACAATATCCATTGTGATATTTTTTCTATTGTCAAGACATCATCTCCCCACTATCATCCCCTTCCACCACCATACCTTGTTCAATTCGCAGGCAGCAGATCTGGTGCCTAATTGCAGAGCCTGCCCCGGAGTCATCACGCATCTCCAGGTGGCGTGCCATACATATCTGGAAAGCTCATCGAGGTAGCTTCGCAGCTGAGGTGGTCTCGCCAGCATCCGACATCTCTTCTGCCCAAAGAATCCATTCTCCCCCGACTGCACAGGATCACTCAAGCAAAGAACCAGAGCCCCAGAGAAAGTTTGACCACGGCCACTCCCTTGCAAGTCTGGGCGTCAAACTTGGCTGAGAGCTTCCCCTACCAGTCCTCTGTCATCCCCAAGAAGAGGAATGAGATTTGAACTTCGTCATCAGGAGTTCCGAATTTTCTCCCCCAGGTGTGTAGATTAGTCTAGTCAGGGCCTGAAGAGACACCCCTTCACTCAACGCGCCCTATCTCTCTACTCCTACTACCTCTGGTGTTCTTTCTAATGACGTTTCGAAGAAGACTCATCAACGGTTCCAGCGACTCCAACTACGCTTGATTCAGAGGTCAAGAGCACTCGTAGCGGCCTCTTCTTCCTACTGCTGAGGTACCTTTGCTGTCAGAACCAACACTCAGGGACCCTGTGTGCGGCCTGTCCCTGACCAGCACCGGTGACCAGAGAATTCAGCAAAATTTCGACGTCACCCTGATCCAATTACAAAGATTCTCCAACTGGTCTCATCATCAGCAAAATTCAGGAGCGACTGTAGTAGCATCAAATCTGACTATCCGTCCCCTATTCCAGAGAGCGGACAGAACCAACGACGTCCACCCGTTAGATCTCACTTAGGCTTTCCCCTTCCCCGCCTGGCCGGCTGACTGCCCCTCCCTGTGTGGAGGTAGTTTTAGATGTAATTTCAATTAATCCCCATCCCGAGATCCCCTTCCTGCGAGAGGTGTAGAGTTGTACTTCTCTGATTTTCAGGTTAGAGCTACACCGGCACAGCGTGCGGGCGTGTACCCACGCTTCCCCGCTCGCCTCGTCTCTGACTGGGATCAGTGTATTCACACCGATCAGGTGAGCTCCGGGCCACATCCCTTGCTGGTTTACTATTGCTTATTTAGTATTATCGTCCTGTTCGTGATCCCGGAGTTGCCGTCGGTCTATTTCCACGTAGCCGCCGCGTCAGGTTATTTGATCCTTGGTAGGGAGGGTGAAGGTCGACCTGGAAGCGAGTGAGGGAGTCCTGGGAGCAAATGAGGTAGACCTGGGGGCAAGTGAGGTAGACCTCGAGGGCAAGTGAGGTAGACCTGGGGAAGTGAGGTAGACCTTGAGGGCAAGTAAGGTAGACCTTGGGTAAATGAGGCAGACCTAGGGAAGTGAGGTAGACCTTGAGGGCAAGTTAAGGTAGACCTTGGGCAAATGAGGCAGACCTGGGGGAGAGTGAGGCAGACCTAGGGGAGACTAAGGTAGACCTCGAGAGCAAGTGAGGTAGACCTTGAAGGCAAGTGAGGTAGACTTGAGGGAGAGTGAGGTAGACCTCGAGGGAAAGTGAGGTAGACCTAGAGGAAGTGAGGTATACCTTGAGGGCAAGTAAGGTAGACCTTGGGGGAGAGTGAGGTAGACCTCGAGGGCAAGTGAGGTAGACCTAGGGGAAGTGAGGTAGACTGTGAGGGCAAGTAAGATAGACCTAGGGCAAATGAGGCAGACCTGGGGGATAGTGAGGTAGACCTGGGGCAAATGAGGTAGACCTTGGGCAAATGAGGTAGACCTGGGGGAGAGTGAGGTCAGTGGCTGGATCGACAGAGCGAAGTGCTGGGTCGGCAAGGCGGCATGCTGGGTCGGCAAGGAGGCTGGGTCGGCACCTGTTGATGTGTAGGAGCAGAGCGGGTTGGCACGGGTGGTGCCGACTTGAGGTAGTTCGTCGTAGATGATCACCGACCTAGGGTGATTCGGGGCCCTCAAAGGGGTGCCGAAGGATTTTGCAAGTGTGGGTCGGTATGGATGGTGCCGAATCAAGGGTTTTAAGGGGATGCAATTTCTGGCTGGGAAATAGGTCCAGGTGAGGCCTGGGACTGATTCAAGGTATGTTTGACCTGGATGGGAACCACAGGGAAATTGACTTCTGGGGATTGAATACAATGAAGGCTCCTGAAAATACCATTATCTTTAAGTTTTTTTGAATATTTTGCCCGAACGTGAAAGGATGAACGAGTTTAGCGGCTTCTTTGGTATTCATTATTCAACTCCCTTGGAACGGCCTTCTCCAGACCGTTCCTTCCCCTTTGAACGGCCTTGCCCTAGACCATTCATCTCCCTGAGCGGCCCCTTTGTGACCACGCTATGGGATGAGTCCGTAGTATTGTTGGTTGGCCCCAGTGGTTCAACCGTTGTTCGTCTGTCTTAGGTCCGTGTCTTAGGATGGTTAGTCAGTTCGTGTCGCGGGTCTTCTATAGACTACTTGGTGGTTGTTTGGGCAGGTCAGCTGGAGTTGACTGATCCTAGTGGTCATATCCTTGATCGCTATAGTCACCTCATGGCCCTACCCCTAACTGCTAGTATCCTTGCCTCTATGTATGTAGCGATTCTTTCCTTGACTGCTTACGTCGTAAAGTAGCCGAGTGATTGATCACTTATGCCCAGAGTGTCGTTTCCCGTCGTTCTGGTTCTCCGATGTCTCAGCATGACCTTGTGGTTTGCCATTCCCGTGGATGTCTCCTGACGTCCTATGAGGGCTAAGGCCACGCTATAAGGTAGCCAGGAGTTTTCTTACTTGAAGTGAGATTCTCTTTCCTACTGTAGAGTCATCATAGTCTGGTTCCGATCAACCCGGTGCGACCAAGTGGTTGACAGGCGATCTTGTGTGTTTCGACAGTTCTGTCCAGTTTGAGACATGATTCTGGATGCCGTGAGGTGTTGTCTTACCTCGTTCTGCGTATCCAGATGTGTTGAGGGTCCTCGATGTTCCCTTAGGTCTCTGTGAGTCATTTCCTACGGTGAGTCGGTTTCTCTAGCTTAGGATTAGACCGATTGGTAGCTTGTTCTGCTTTGTATGACGATCTTGACTCCGAGTCATGAGACTCAACGATCGTTGTAGCTTCAGGTCTAGTTACCTTGTCCTGAGTCTATCGGTAGTTTCCTGTGCTGCCATTGATACTTCATAGTACGTGCAACAGTGCTTCCTTACTTGTCTGTACTCCAGCACTCATATTTTAAGTCTCTGTGTCTAGTGAGCCTCCACTAGTCGTAGCCTTACGACACATTATGACATGTCGGCCCTTGTGGTGGGGCAGTTCCCATTGTACGATTTTTAAGCTAGTTTTGTGGGCCCCCGGTTCAATTGTAGCGTCCCGTCGGAACTGCTGCGATTGTGAAAACTAAGAAAACTGAACAGGCTACTTCAACCTTTGCAGACAATCATGGACCACATGTCTCACCTGATCACACCGGAAACACACCACCGGCATTAAACATGGTCTACCCGGAAGGCTACCACCACACCTCAGACATGGTCTCGGCTGACTAGCCACTGGTCCCTGTCACTGAAAAGAAGGGGGTGCTGCTTGTTGCACGGTACCGGAAGAAGCTTTTTGGTCATACTACTTCTTTGATTTCATAAACATCTGCCTGAATTTAGATTTCGTAAATGAAGTACCACTTGTAGAAGGAGCGGAAGGTGGTATCCCCGTCACACTCGACTGACTAACTTGTTGATGCTGCACACTCTACTGCACTGGCTCAACTTGGGTTTACCCTCGAGATCTTGCCACGTCCAGCTTTAATGCTGTAGCTGCTGGATAAGCCACATCTAATTCTGCCACTCTGGTTGCAATCAGAGGTTGCCTTAACTCTGCCTTCAAACCACGTAGAAATTGCTCTGTTTTTAGTCCTTCATCAGCAAGAATATGAGGAGCATAACAACCCAATTCCATGAATTTCTTTCGATATTGCAAGACAGACATATTGCCTTGAGTCAAGTCCATAAATTGATACATTTTGTCCATCCTCAGATACGTTGGACTGTATGTACCCTCAGAAGAAGTGACAAACTCCTGCCAAGAAATTTTTCGAAGAGGACGAGACCTAAAAGTTACTTCCCACTCCGTGGTCCACCACGTGAGTGCTGCCCCTTGCAATTGGATTGTAGCCAGCATCACTTTTTCATCTTCTGTGCATTCCATAGAATGGAACACACGCTCAGTCGCGTCTAGCCACACTCTCGCTGCATCTGGATCTGCTTGCCCTTCATATGTCGGTGGGTGGAATAGAAGAAATTCTTTCAAAGCTCTACCACGACCACCTTGAGGCACATCATCACCAGGAGCAGGATCGACATGGCCTTGCCCTTGAACATTCACTGGAGGAGGCGAGGTACCACTCTCCTCCCTTGGAACCTGAGCTCTCCTTCTAGGCGGCATTTTAAACTAAAAAGATACACAACAAAAGAAACCATAAGTAATCACGGAAAACAACCTAAGCCAGCAGTAGTATACCCATGGACTTGTCCTGGACTAGTATAATTTCAATTCCTTATTCATCACCACAACACCGCTCTGATACCAACTGTAATGACCCGGAGATCCAGATACCGGTAAATCGATACCAAGAACTCAGAGATGCCACCCAAGAGGCTGATGAGGCCCCGTAAGGGTTGGGAGGATTGGTTGAGGAGATACATAACGAATTAGAATTACACGCACAATATAAATTAAAGTAATAATTTTTTAAACTTTAACTTAAAATGAAAGCAGAAGTAATTTACAATATCAGAGTGATATGTTTATATAATAGTCCAGATTCACTATTACAAGTCCAACACTGTACACGAGTCAAAATAAACAACTACACGGGACATACCCTGACCAAAAGGTACAAGAAAAGGATAGACCAACTAACAACCCACTGCTGGCACCTATGACCTGCCGTCAAAAGCACGGGAAGCACTGGCGGTCGGCTGCTACTGCTCACCTGGAAAAGGAAGGGTGAGTCTCACAACATAGACTCAGTAGGGTTCACGTCGATCCCTACCTCATAACTAAACATATAAAAGCAACTAAGCATGGATTGGTATAAGAATAATAGTTTAATAAAGTTGTACAACTATCTAAACAATTTAAACAAGATGCCAATTACAATTAAAACATTAGAGTCATAAACTAAATCTACCAACAGATTAGAATTCAACATTTTCAAGTGACAGGAGAGAGAAAGGAAGACCACCAGAAGAAAGAAACCAGATGCGTCCACTGATGACTTACACTGCATCTCAAATATCTCCACGAGCTTGGAACGCGACAAGTGAGACACGTAACAGTAACCGAAGTGAAGAACTAGTCAGGGTCACACTTGTCAATGTCAGTCCAAGCCCCTAACCACGTGTGCACACACAATCTCAATGCCTTGAGCCAGACCTCTAGCTAGTTTTCCCCCCCAGTAGGATGCTACTGCCAAGTTAGGGGGCCCACAGGAACTTGCTTATAAACCGTACACCGGGACTACCCCCCACCTCTCCCAAGTGGGTCGACACTAGAGGTCGTCGGGCTATGACTAGTGGTTCCATCACAAGGAAAGAGAAAATAATTCTATTGGGATATAAAAATATGTCACAGTTTGTAAAAATATTTAAACATGGTGACTATGCATGATTAAACACATAATTAAATGAACATGCTTGAATTTAAAATCTACAAGGCATAAGCGGTCGGATATAGGGCCGCTACAGTATCAGCTGGTTGAATGACTGACTGCTACATGGTGAAAAAAGGTCCACTGTTAGGCCGCAAGGCTTACACAGCCACATAAAGGTCTCACGCGGTCGAAGATTCGGCCGCGAAGGGGTCACAAACGGTCGCACGATTGACCGCCAAAGAGGGGTAAACGGTCCAAGTATGGGCCGCGAGGCTCAACCGCCTTACTGGTCAACGGTCGTACGTAGTCAAATGGTCGACCGCGAAGGTCAGTAGACAATCTATCGATGGACTACTACAAGTGATGAAATGGTCTAGGGTAAGACCGCGAAGGTCCACCGCCATACCCGTTCCACAAGCGGTCTCTGGTAGGACTGCTACCCTACCAGAGAACCGAGAACGTGGGGAACGCCATAGAAACCCCTCCCAATCGTTCCAAAATGATGGGAATCGCTTGTAAACCTGTTCCCTGCCATGCCACACCCATTCCACATCCATTAATCATATGAAAACACAAAGATAATGGGCATGGGGGATTAAAATATATATAGATAAAGTTCATGCTCTGAAGACATAAGTGCGAAGTTCATGCCGTTTACAACATAAAGATGATGTCCATGGATGGGGAACTGATCCTAAGGAGGTAAGGAAGCCATCCCCCTACTTATTTTTTGACGAAAACATCAAATCCTCGCCGTTCAACCCGAGGGAGCCGCGTCCTTCTCTCGCGGTTTCCCACCTCCACATTCCATCGTCGGCTTCACAATGGCAACGTCGGACTCCACGCGTCCTGGGCTCTCCAAGGACACCTCCCGCGCCTCCTGCAACGTCCCACAGTGACTGTTCCAGCGAGAGGGCAAGAGAGAGGGAGAGAGTGTCGATGGGGAGATAGAGGGTGAGAGGAGGAGAGAGAGAGGAATGGGGAGATTTCTCCCCACGTCGACTTTTTGGGTAAAAAAATTGATTATATTACCCGGTTGGTTTGAAGAAACCAACCCCGTTCGAAGACGAGGGCGAGCGGGGAAGTGTGGGTTCCCCGCACACTGCGTCGATGTCGCTTCCCCTGTTTAAAGGTTACATGAACTACACCTCACGCAGAAGGGTGATCTCGGGGTAGGGATTAGTTGAAGTTACATCTAAAACTACCTCCACACAGGGAGAGGCCTTCAGCCGGCCAAGCGAGGGGAGGGGAAAAATCGGTGTAGAAGAGAACCCGCAGTTCTATCTGGGTCTGGAACAGCCGGATAGGTGGTCGCTGTAGATGCTGCCACGCACTCTCCCGAGCTTGGAAGTCACCGTGGCTGGTGCCAAAACATCACTGACGGGCCTTGGTATGCCTGTGAATTTTTGTGGGTGGCCTCGTCGTCGTCACCGACCGAGGCAGGCTCAGATCCTGGTCCTCTGCACTCTGGCTCAGGCTAGTCCTGGGGTGCAGCAGCAACTGGAAGAAGTTGTCACAGCCCCTCCCGAAGTCCGATCATGACGGGACCAAGTCGAGGATGACCGTGGTCAAGTCTTCTTCGATCTCCAACCAGGAAGGACACCATAGGAGGTCGGGTCCGAGAGATATGTCCAGAAGAGTGGGATGGGGTCTGGACGGGTCCTGACTGACCTGATCTGCTACCTTGGGGTAGAAAAATCAGAATGGGCTGCTCCAAGCTTCAATCGACGCCCCGCTTGTTGCGTTGGATAGGTGACTGGTGGGACTCCACTCTAGCTAAGTGGCGCACCAATGGAAGCCATGGTGTGGTAGCTGGAGCTTCTGCAAGTCACCTCTAGTTGCAGGCCAGACTGGTTCTGCACAGTCTGTGGAGAACGGCTCTCAGGAAGGCGGCGCCGTCACGATCACTCCCACCATCGAAATGGTGCGGGACAAAAATGGGTGCATCCGTGAATGAATCCTCTTCGATCTCCAACTAGGAAGGCCACCAGGGGAGGTTGGAGTAGGGAGATAGAGGATGTAGAGTGGAGAGGTGTCTATGCTGATTCTGAATGGACTAACCTATGCACCTGGGGGAGAATAATTGGAACGGAGAGCTCCGAGCTCCAAACGATGCTCCGCTGGCTGTGTTGGATAGAGGACCATGACAGGAGTACCTGCCCACTAGAAGCACAACCGGATGCGTCCCCTGACGACTTACACCGCGTCGTAGTGTCTCTCTACTCACTCCAGGCGGAAACTGAGACACACACACAAGTAACACTGACAAGGGTCTAGTCAGGGTCGTGCTTGTCAGCACACGTCCGATGTCCCTAACCACATATGCACACACTGATTGATTACGCTACGTCAGGCCCTCTAGTTGGTTCTTCCTCCCGGCCTAAACTTGAGTCACCACAGTAGGAGGCCCACGGTAACTAGCCTAAAGCCATCTCTCTCGGGTAGCCTCGCCACCACTCCCTGGTGGGACCACACGCGTGTCGAAAGGTTACGACTAGTGGGGAGTCACTGATGTGACAACTCTCCGAGGAGAATCTCCGAGAATCACGCACGCACCCTGTGCGAAAGTCACGAAGAACTAAGTGACACTGAGCCACCGGACTCTGGACAGTCCTCTAGACTCTCTAAATCCAACGGTCCTTGAGTCACGAGACTCGGGGTCAAGACTGTTGCACCGAACGGCGCCATGTCGTCAATCTGCCCTAACCCTAGGGTCAGAAACCTAGGCACGATGACTCACGAGGCAGTCCACAACCGCCGAGACCATTCCCTCAAAAAGGGAACTGAGAAATCCTCTAGCCCCAGGCTGGGTGACTGGACTCGTAGTTCAAGGCTTTACACATGACCCACTCGAAAATCACTTTCCGGAGAACTCACGACATGTGGGGGAACCCCCACCACACTCACACCGATACACAGTGACTCGATCAAGCGTAACATAAAAGCCTGGAACACATGGAGTCACCCAAACTCTCAAACCCACGGGCACGCTAATAGAGGTAGCATGGTACCTCCAGACACCCTAAAACACAGACACAGAATCCCCGGGGTGTTCGGGACATTCACGAGGCTGAAAGTTGACCACTAGGTCACAACCGGGCCGACTGGATACCAACACAATGCTTAAACGGGCACGGCAAACACGAAAGCCAAGAGGCGGTCCTCCCTGGACCGTCACATAGCTTGGCGGTTTGGCTAGGACCGCAAAACCTAGCATAGCGGTCCAGCCAGGACCGTATAGTCCCAAATGCCTCAAGTGCATTTAGAAGCTTAAGTCTAGAGTCTTACTGATGCATAGGGAAATGTGTCCATGTCATCTTGGATCGCCCGTGCTAAGCGTCGTAACGACCCAGTGTCCCGAACCGCCATCCATCACCGCGCGATGGGTACCTGATCCGGATGTACCTCCTTTCCCCACCCTAGGCTGGGGAGGTACAGGTAGCTCCGTACCTACATTTGTCAAGAGTAAAAAAAAAATGATGATCATGAGCATAACCATGGACATAAGCATTAGCATTAACAGTAGAGCATTTTACCTGAAACAAAGGTGAGAAGCAGCCCAATATCGTTTGTCGGTCGGTGGTGCTAAGGGAGTCGAATAAAAACGCCAACTCAGTAATGCCCCAGGCATACTCCCCGACCCCGTCTAAGTCTCTCAGCAGTGGGAGGAGCTTGTAGCTTACTCCATCCACCCTCGTCGTGAAGAGCAGCTTCCCGAACATCAGCATTAGAAAGTGGCAAAGGATGACGTGTCCCTCCGGTCCCGATCCTGTAGCCACTCTCTTTCTGGCTCTATCAGTCAGTCTCCTGAGGTGCTCATCAGGTAGCTCTCCCACAGCTATCACCGCTCCTCTCAGCCCCAGGCTCTCCTGGAGGGTCGCTCTCGCCAGCATGGACGAGTGGTGTCCCGGCCTCGTTAGCTCTAGCTCCAGTAGCTCCTGTACCAACTCTCGATAGTCGGCGTATGTCATCCCTCTCTCCGGCACTCAGTGCATCTTAAGTCTAGTGATCTGTGCCACATCCTCTACCGTGGGGATCATATGTCCCCACGGGAACAGGAAGGCTCGACTAACTGGGTCCCACCTGTCGTGTAGCGCGTATAGGAGGGTAGTGTCTACCCTCATCACCTCCATCCCTAGAAACTCGATGAACCCCATCGCCGCTAACCTCTCCCTCTGGAAGTCCGATAGTGCCAAGTACACTACTCAGAACTGTAACCAGGAGATACTCGACCGTCGTTTCCCCTGTGTTGTTCTATGTGTGCTATTTTGATGGCTACAAAACTTTATGTGTGTGTGGCAAGAAACTTCATGTTTGTGTGTGTGAAAGCTTGATTGGGAATGCTTTGTATTGAATGGGAATGAATTCTCTCTTTCTCTCTCTCCTTGTCAGTTTTACCAATTTCAGGGCCCGACCGAGACGTGGGGGACGCCGTTGGAATCAGTGCGACGAGGGAATCACGTTGACTCCCTCCATTCTGCGGTTCGAGGGACGGTTGGACGAGACGGGACGAGAGGGGCACGGCCTCCACTTCGCCCGCATATGACCGGAAAGGCTGTTTCGATGCGATCGAGGTAGGGGGATGGGACCGCCTCTGCGCTAGGATTGTTTCAACGCCACATGCACGCCGATTCATGTCCATTTAACCTAGTTAATGTTTGTTTTAGATTTTCTTAAAAATGTGATAATTAGTATTTTTAATTATCCATGGACATCGTACTTATGTTTTCTAGCTTCTATTGGGTGGTATGGATGCGGTGAAAGACAGGTTGCAGGTTTTTGTAGCGAAGCCTATCGATTTCGGTTGACTGGGGGGTGGCTCGGATTCAAACCGAACCCGTTCGCTACCCAGCTCACATGGCAGTCATGCCAGTGACCGTCATGTGTATAACACACCACACTTGGCGCGTTATACTTCTGTAATGGACCATACCCAGTCCGTTATGTTCATGCATGCATTAAGTAAGTCATTAGTATAACGCCCCCATTCATGACCATTATAGTTCTGGAAAATTGTGGATTTTCCACGTTCTGGTGGCCTTAACGGACCGACCTTGATCCGTTATGCTTTCTGGGTCTTTAAGTTTAATAAAAATAACTGGGGTGGACATAGCGGACCAGGAGTGGCGCGTTATGTTACATAACGCACTATGCCTGATCCGTTATGACCGCTGTGTCTGGACTTAGGGCAGATGAATATGACGGACCAGAGGAGGCATGCCATATTACTTTAACGCACCTCACCTAATTCGTTATGCTATATGATGGGCCAGAACTGATCCGTTATGTTACGTAACGGAGCAGAACTAATCCGTTATTCTCTCTACTATGCTAAGACTAGTGAATCATTGTTCTAATGCATTCTTTGCTATGTTTAAGCTATTTTATAGACTAAACACATATCTTTATGTCCCAGTAGAATTACTTTCTCTTTCCTCGTGATGGAGCCACTAGTCGTACGGAGCCACATTACCCAACTCGGGTCTAGACTCCATCGCTCCCCAGTGGGTAAGCACACGAGTGCCCAGGTCAGCTACGTCTAGTGGGAAGGATAATTGAAAGTGAGAACTCACTGTAACAGCAGAAACTACTGGAGTTCCGCTGGTTTACACTAATTCATCACAAGGCGGCTTGATATGACAAAAGTCGAGAACAACTGACTAGGTAGCTAATTTATCTACTGTCGATGCACATGGCATAGACCAGGGCCACTAATCGCATGGAATCATGAAAATCTGATCGACAAGCATATTGGGCCTGGGTAGCCAACCCATTGGCCGCCCGCCATCACTTAGTGGCCTGGGTAGCCAGCCCACTAGCTACCCAGAAAGCCAGGGTGGCCAAGGGTTTGGCCACCCAGCAGATAGACCCTGGGCGGCCACCCCAATGGTCGCCCAACACTCTGGGAATGGCGGCCAGTCCTCTGGCCACCCAGACACCTGAGTGGCCAATGGTCTAGCAGCCCAGTGGGAAATCCCCTAGGTGGCTACCTCTGGCCACCCAGCTCCCCAAGGCAGCCAGTGACTTGGTTGCCCAACTAGGTAGAGGCGGCACCCCCACTGGCTACCTCCCTATTCAGGGTCCCAACTAGAACCAGCGTTAGAGGCTCATCCCCAAGCCCGACTCGCCAACATTGGGCTCAAAAACCCCAAAAATTATCCCTGACCACAATGGCATCCATAATACACAACCTAAACCCAGGATCACTATGAAATCTAGTCGAACCGCGCTCTTAACCCTAACATGCATTTCCCCCCAAATGACGATAAACCCCTCTCTCTCTCCCAAAATGCTATCTGATCAAGGGAAAACGTGAGAGTAGTTAGGATCCATCCCCCTACCTCTCACGAAGAAACCACACGCTATGGACACCAAATTAACAAGAAATGCCATGTTCGCTCCCTCGAACTCTTTAGCATGCCGTGTCGCTCCACTGCCACTTGCTCCTTAATCCCGTCCCCACCACTCAAAGCCCACGCCACCCTCGATCTCACCCACCATTGTGCTCTGTCGGCCGCCAGAGAGGTGGAGGGAGAGAGGGAGAGAAATGAGAGGGTGAGAGCGAGAGAACAAGAAAGTGAGAAGGAGAGGCATAGCCAAGTGTAGTGTGGTGTAGTAGTAGGCACTTCTAGGCCCCTTCCTGGCTACTAGATCAGTCCAGTGCTTCAGGTACTATGGACCCTCTGCCATCCATTGTAGCAGAGCCGTTTCATGCGCGGGGGGGCTAAGCGCAGTCTTTTGAATCAAACGTTGAATGAAATTGATTCTTTTTTAGATATCCGGATAGATGAATGGGTCTATCTCTCTATTCATATATATATGTATGAAGAAGCCCCAAATCCTTTCTTTGGCCAGGAAACACTCCACTGCTGTGGGCCCAGGAAGCGAAGGGAATGAGCTCTGCTGCTTATCCTCCACACTTTTTTTCCGTACCCGTTCCGCATGTGCTTCACGCGCCATTGGCGCTTTGCTCTCCTCTTATTTCTTCATTGGATGGTTCGGATGGACTTCGCCGTTCTTTCCCAACAAAAAAGGAAAGGGTTGTATCACATCGAGATGTCGATTCATTTTCTGCCCCAAATGAGATGGGGAATTAGTTACCTCTGTCCCTTTATCTTTCTGAATCGAGGCCCGGCCCGGCTCGCGTCATTCCAACAACCGACGGGGAGCACCTCAGTATACGATCGCGTGTAGTAACTGGGAGTCCTATTACACCTAAGGCCAACTTCAATTCACCAAACCCAGGTTCATCTCGTGTAGTGATTATGGACTCGTACAAAGAATATTGAGTAGACGGTTGATGTATCAGACTCGACCCTGTCTTTTGTAGCATGCATTCCCATCCGTGTCGCAATGGATTCGATAAGATACGTGTCTGGTGCACGAAAAACTACCTTCGGTCCCCTAACCATACTCATGGCAACCTTTCGGCCGCCCAACGACCTATAATGCTAGTCACTACTCCCACTGGGGCTAGGAAGTAAGCCCCACAACCCAAAGCGGCGAAGAATAAATAGAATTTGCTACAAAAGCCAGCTAACGGGGGTATTCCTGCGTATGAGAACATTGTAATGGAGAAGGTCATAGCCGAAATAGGATTTGTTTTGGCTAGAGCGCCCAAATCCGCTATATATTTTACACGGGTTTGCCGTAATGCTGGAACTATGGCGAATGCATCTATCGTCATTGATGCATAAATAAA
>JANBPO010007176.1:0-15538 GCA_024336825.1 Amorphophallus titanum | reverse complement strand
AGAAGAGAAGAAAGGGGCCTTCCCCCCTTGGCAGCCACCAAAAGAAGAGAGTAAGAGAGAGGGAGAGAGAAATGTAGCAGTGGAAGGGGGGGAGAGCAAGAAGCCGTCGCCCCTGTTCAACCCCCGTTCCTCTCTTTTTTTTTTCCTTGCCTTCCTTCTTCTCCTTTCTTACGTTTGATGTACTTGGTTTTCCATTTGCCATGAATAAAAAATCTTTCTTTTGCTCTTGTTCTTTCTTTGCCTCTAATGTTTGTGTTGTCCCTCACCGGTTTAAGATCCTCCGTGTGTGCCCTCTTTTCCCTAGCTTCAACCCACCCAGAGGTCTCATGGCCTCCTCCCTCACACTGGCCTTAAACCACCCCTTTTGGTGCCTTCACCAATATACCAGTCCCATTTCCCCTCCGGCATACCCTTCGGTGCCCTTACCAGTATACGCCAGCCCCTGTGTGCACCCCTTCACCGGTACGACCTTTAGCCAGTGCACCTTCGGCCCCTTTGGCCTCCCTGGCCGGTACGCCCTTGGGCTAACCCTTCCCCAGTATGCTCCTAGCCCGACACAGCTTCCTTCATCGGCACAGCCTTTGGTCGATGCACCCTCAGTCCCCTTCAGCCCTCCTCTCCGGTACACCCCTTGACTAGCCTTAGAGATGCCTTCCCTCTATTGGTTTCCTCGGGTTTTCTGATGTTTTATTAATGGTGTTGCCGTCTTCGGATGCCCACCTCCAATTGTTTGGTTCCGCCACTCCATGAGGGCGTGTCCCCCGTATCTCCCTTATGCCCAGGTCAAGGGGAGATGCTATCGAATTTTTGTCAGAAATAATAACATGTTAAGAGACCAAGGGAGCAAAAAAGAAATGAAATAATTAACAATAAAATACTTTAACCAAGGTGAAAGAACTAGGGGAAACGTGAAGAGAACTGGATTGAATAATGGCCGAGTACCTTGAACACTCGTACTATAAGGAGGAAGGAGCAGAGTGTGGTTAAGAGACAGGGAGAGGGAACCCTCATGAACCACATAGAAAATCAATAAAAAAAGAGAAGAAGAAAAGAAGAAAAGAAAGGCCTTAAGGAAGTGGACCCCCACCGACCCCCTCATAGCCCTTGTCCTTTAAGTGATCGTCAGGCCTGTCTGGCCGTTTAAGATCTCAGCTCCGGCAACTGTTAAATCAAAATACGTCTGCTCATCAGAGTTATCCGCGCAGCGCTCTAATGGCGTGGCAGGGGAAACTGCAGGGGCATAATTGATGGTCACTACAAAGTCTGACTCATCCTCACATACCGTAGTGGAATCACCGCTTACAGCATAGATATAGATCGTCTGGGTAGTAGTTATTATATCGCCCGCAAAAAGCTGGGTGCCTGTACCGCTCGGGCCGGTATAATAGTTACCTTCGGTAAGGGCCGGAAGTTCATAGCCATCGCATGCCTGAAGGTCTGCTATATCATCAACATCAGGTGAAGGGTAAATAGTTACTTCAAAACTGGTTTCTCCACTACATGTATCAGGTGCAGTACCAGTTACTGCATAAGCATATACTGTTTGAGAAGCTGTTAACGGAACGGTCGGGTCAATCATGCCACCTGTTCCTCCCGGACCATTATAGTAGTTACCCATAGGTAAAGCAGGAAGCGTATAAGAACCGCATTGGAAAACATCTGCAATAACTCCCATATCCGGTTGAGGATCAACAACAAGCGTAAGCTGCTCAACTCCATAAACAGTTACATCAGTAACCGATGAATCATCAACTCTTACCCATATTGTTTCCGATGTACCTGCGTAAGCTTCAGGATTTGCAATAGGATTTGCAGGAGCTTCTGCATCAGCCTGATTATTGTAATAAGTATATACATATTCTGCAGGTATAGGATCTGCAACAGTCATTTCATCTGTATATGAAGTAAGATCGAAATTTTCGATTCCATCATAAGGAGCAGGCTCACAAACATGTACAGCGTAAGGCTCCATTTCAATATTACAATCGTAAATACGAAGCTGGAACTGTCTTACAGTATAACATGAGTTATCAAAACCTATCGTAGCTACATATATTATCTCTCCATCATAACCCATGTAACCCACTGCAGGATCATAATATATTGGAGGATCCTCGTTATCAATTTCTTCCTGACTATGATAGTAATAAATTTCAAAGAAATCAGGGTTTGGCAGCGGTGCTTTCATTACCGCATCATTTTCATGAAGATCAAATGAATGCAGGCTGATGGAGGAGGCCAAGCGAGAGAGGACATCCGCTTGGGAATTTTCTTTCTGAGCTATCTGGATTACCTGAAAACTCTCAAATAGTTAGGCTATTTCCTTCACCAGCTGGAGGTATTTGATCATTTACATTTTTCGAGCTTCGTAGTCCCTGTTGACTTGACTGAATACCAGTTGGGAGTTGGTATAAATTCTGACTCGCTAGGCCCCCAGGCGTCACGCCATCCTAGCTCCAAAGATGAGAGCCTCATACTCGGAGATGTTGTTGGATGTCGAGAAATTGAATTTCAGGGTGTACTATAGCTCTGCTCCTTTGGGAGATCGGAGGAGAATGCCAGCTTTACAGCCGGTCGAGTTGGAGGATCCATCAACATAGTGGTCCCAGGTGGGGCCCATCATAGACAGGGATACTTCTTCAGTCGAGGCAGTGCTCTCCATGATGAAGTCTGCGAGGGCCTGTCCCTTGATGGTTGTGCGGGGTCAGTAAGAGATGTCATAGGCCCCGAGGAGTATGGCCCATTTGACGATGTAACTTGAAGCTTCAGGGTGGGTTAGAATCTTCTTCAAGGGCTCGCTAGTGAGTACCACGACAGAGTGTCCTTGGAAGTAGGGCCAAAGGCACTTGACCGAGGTTACCAATGCTAGAACGAGTTTTTTGATTGCGGGATACCTTCTTTCGGCCTCTAGGAGCACCTTACTGACGTAGTACACTGGCCTTTGGACACCTCTAACATCTCAGACTAAGACCGAGCTTACAGTGGAGGGAGTCGATGAAAGGTACAGACATAGCAGCTCCCCAGGATTTGGCTTCGACAGTACTGGAGGTGATGCCAGGAACTCTTTTAGCTCTTCGAATGCCTTCTGGCACTCGCTATCCTAGGCAAAGGTGGCAGATGCCAGCTTAGGCCCCCTTAGCAGTTTAAAGAAAGGCAGGCACCGTTCCGCCACCCGGGATAGGAAGTGGTTGAGCGTGGCAATCCTCCTAGTCAGGCGCTGGATGTCCTTGATGCAAGTAGGTGGCTGCATGTCCAAGATGGCCTGGACCTTGTCGGGGTTGGCTTTGATTCCTCGCTGAGTTACCAAGAATCCCAAGAACTTCCCGGACTTGACTCCGAAGGAACACTTAGCGGGGTTGAGCTTCATATTGTACCTCTGGAGGGTGTTGAAGGTCTCGGCTAGGTCGGCGAAATGGTCTTCAGCCTTGGGTGTCTTGACGAGAATATCATCAATGTAGGCTTCGATGTTCCGCCCAATTTGATCCTCAAAGATGTGGTTGATCAACCTCTGGTATGTGGCTCCAGCGTTCTTCAACCCGAAGGGCATTCAGGTGCAGCAATAGACACTGAAGTCGGTGACAAAGGTGGTCTTCTCTACGTCTTCTGGATTCATTCAGATCTGATGGTAATCGGAATACGTGTCCAGGAAGTTTGGAAGTTCATTACCCAAGGTTGAATCGACCAGCTAGTCGATGCTCGGTAACGTGTAACAGTCTTTCGGAGTGGCTTTGTTGAGGTCGGTGAAGTCCACGCACATCTACCATTTGCCTGAGGCTTTTGGCATCAGGACAACATTCGTGAGCCACGTGGGGTAAAGGACCAGACGAAATAGCCCAGTTTTCTTTTGTTGGCTCGGTTAGGAAGGCAATCGAGAGGGGGGTGAATTGATTGCCCACCCTTTCAAACAAAATTAAACTAAACCACACAGATGGTAGATTAACACTAACACAATCTCACTAAAATGCAAAGAATATGATATGAGAGATATAGCTCTTCCAATCTCAGATAAATGAGCAGTGATAAACAACCAAACACTCATAGCTTTCCAGCACAAAATAATGATCACTCAGATGAAATTAACGATTCGGACAAATGATAAAACTTACAGCTCATCGAATCAGACTCGTAATACGAACAGATAGGGTATAACAACAATCACACAGATCGCAAACCACGGCACAGTGATTTTTTAGGTGGTTTGGACGCACCCAAGTGCCATCCTACATCCACCCCTCTCAACTCGAGAGGATTCCACTAAACACGTTGCTCGACGGCAGTAACCACCACACACACGGGCACGGCGGCCCACACACGTGGGTTCTCACACGATGACGAGAAACCACACAAACACGGAGCAAGCTCCGAAATTGTCTAGGACGAATAAAGATTGGAAAATACAAAGCCCAATTCAAGATTTACAATCTAAGCTCAAAATGAAATAAGCAATGTGGATCTTCCCCTTAAAACTTCAACTAGACTCGGAGAAACAAATGAAGGGTGCTTTGGAATGATAAAACCAAGAGGGATGAAGCCGCCCCTTTGATGAAACTCACCCAAGTAGACCACGGTGGAGAGCAGCTGTAGCACGCCGCCAACCTTGAGCTCGGGACAAGGAACACGATCTAGGGACGTGGTTCTCCTTCTCCAGTAGACGCCACACCTTCTTCTCCTTCTTCCTGCAAAGATGAACAAAGCTTAGCCCGCAAGAATACCACTCCCGATCGGACAAGGGCGGCCAAATATACACATGAGATATTAAGCCAATAAGACTAAAATAGCCCTTTAAAACCTCTTCACACCACATACAAACATTCATGTAAACCCTAAGGGCAATGTGGTAAAGAACCCAAGCAATCAGATCCCAAATTAATGGGTTCACTTTTAGATCCAGAAATATCGACCGAAGTGCTCGGAACAAGTGTCGACTCATAGAGTTGACTCTTGTTGGCGAGCATTCTGCCAAAACACAAAAACCAGAACCCTGGTGAAAAGTGTTGACTCATGAGGTCGACACTTTTTCAGCCTCGTTCTGTTTTGACAACAGAATAGCATAGAGAGTGAAAAGCGTCGACTTCCAAGGTCGACACTTTTTCACGAGTCTTCTGGTTTGGCAAAACAACATGTCCTAGGTGAAAGTGTCGACCCCTGAAGTTGACACTTTCTGCCTGCGTTGGCAAAAACCAACGCACAACAGAGAGTATCAAAACAAGTGTCGACCCCTGAGGTCGACACTTTTCCTGACATATAGTAAAACTACATAAAATCAAACGAAACACCATTGTTCATCAATCAAGCTTCAACATCAATTGAATATGCAATGTTAAGAGAGATTGCCATATGCAAAACCAGATTTCAACACAAAATCATTCCATCTACATGAAATTGCAATTGAATATTATTTCTTACCTTGAATCAAGATTTGAGAGAAAATTCCACATTGAACCTGCACTTGCAAAGATTGTCATTCATTTCAAAACTTCAAGCATAGCAAATGACATCCTCATTCACTCAATGCATTCAACAGTGTCTGATGGTGGAGCGAACCACTCATCCCCTTTCTGAGGGGGTGAGCGCTCTCCTATGCACCCACCTTGGTCTGTTTAAAAACAAATGGATGAAGGGTGACGGCTCTGCACTGCACTGCACTGTCGGCGCCATTCGAGTTGTTCGTAAAAAAAAAAAAAGATAGTTGTTGACCTGATGCATAGCTGTCACTGACCATCCCCAATGGGACTGTGAAATCAACAGTCCCACCGACGCTAAAGAGCCCTCATTGGCCACTAGCCCCCCGTTTCAAATACGGGTCCATCCCCATTGAGGGGAATGAAAAGAACAATCCTTATTGAGTCAGCTGCACCATTGACTCCTCATCAAGCCAACAAATAAGTGCCTTTCGACTTCTAATGGCCCATCTTAGCACCCCTGGTCCCACCGGAATTCATGGTGTCTTGCCATCTCCCCATCTTACAGAGGTACTCCCCACTTGTCCCATCGGGACTAACCCTCCACCATTGATCTGAGACCTATGTTCCCAGCTAGTGTACTCTTATGGTTTTTCGGCATCCAGCCGCAACAATGCCATATTTGTCCCACGGGACCCTCCTATCACTGCCGGTTTGGATTCCTTGCCCAATGTCAGCCTAACAAAATCTCCTTTCCTTGGCATAAGGCGCTCTACCCTTGTTGAGCTCAATAATTCACCCATCAGTCCCGCCAGGCTGTGTCCATAAAGCTTTCCCTTGGCCAGAGGCACTCCGCCCTAGCCGAACTCGAAAATTACCTTCTGTCCTATCGGGCTGGGTCCATAAAATCTTTTCATTGGCCTGAGGTGCTCTGCCCTCGCCGAGCTTGAGAATAACCTTTGTCCCACTGGGTAGGGCTCATAAAACCCTTTTCCTTTGGCCCGGGACACTCCGCCCTCCCCGAGCCCGAAAATTACCCTTTGCCCCACTGGGTTGGGTTCATAAAGCCTTTTCTTGGCTTGAGGTACTCCACCCTCGCCGAGCTCGAAAATTATCCCGAGCCTCGTGGAACTGGGCCTATCAACCCCCGTCTTTCCAGCTTGAGGCACCCCATTTTGCCTAGGACTCAGGGATGCTATCCCCTAGCCCCACCGACACAATAAACAGTCAACTTCATCAAAGAATGTTAAGTACATGATGTTTTGATGATGTCACACCATGAGTCATTAGCCAATTGGCTCAGAAATTCATGCCATCCCTTGATGTGTCCAGATGTGAAGATACTGTCAAGCGGTTAATGTGCATCGACCTTCTAATGCAAAAAGAATATGTGCAACGACCTTGTTTTTTAGTTGCACCGACTTTGCTAAAGGGAGCTCTCCATGTGCGTCGACCTTTATATGCTTCAACAGGAATGTGCATCGACCTTAGAGTGTTGATAGCATATGTCCATCGACCTTCATGAAAATGTGCATCGACCTCAACTCAAAATGTGCATTGACGTTCTGATGCCAAAAGAAAATGTGCATCGACCTTACTGAAGAAAGGGGTTCATGTGCGTTGACCTTTGCTCGCTTTAAACAGTGATGTGCACCGACCTGTATGCTTCAAACAGTGATGTGCATCGACCTTCACATGCACCAACTCCAGATGTGCACCGACCTGTATGCTTCAAACATTAATGTGCACCGACTTGTATGCTGCAATCAGACAAATGTGCATCGACCTTCATATGCTCCAGAGGGATTTGCATCGACCCTTATATTCAATCAATTAGATGTGCATCGACCTTCATATGCCTTAGAGAGATGTGCATCGACCTTTATATGCAATCAGTCAGATGTGCATCGACCCTCATATGCTTCAGAAAGATATACATCGACCTTCATTTGCTTCAAATAGTAATGTGCACATACTTGTTCATGCTGTATGCAAATATGCACAGACTTGGTATGCTAATGTGCACAGACGTGGTTATGTTAAATGAAAATGTGCACAGACCTTCTGAGCCTAAGGCCACATGTGTATCGACCTTACTGGAGAAGTTCCAATGTGCACCGACCTTGGTTCTCAATGTGCATCGACCTTAACTGAAGCAGTTCCAATGTGCACCGACCTTGGTTCTCAATATGCACCAACCTTAACTGACGCAGTTCCAAATGTGCACTGACCTCAACTGAAGTAGCTTGAAATGTGCACCGACCTCTAATGAAGGAGTTCAAATGTGCACCGACCCTGCCAAAGGGAACCTCAGCAGTTGCTCAGACCTTACAGAAGACATGTACTTCTTATTCGACCGGGAGGCGGCGCGGTTTCAAGTGAAACCCGCTTGTCGCGCAGCTCATATGGCGGTCCTACTAGAGACCGTCATGAGTATAACGCACCAGTAAAGGCCCGTTATAGTCCTATAGCGGACCACTAGAGGTCCATTATGCTTGTTAAACCCGTGGTTTAGCCGGTAGCATAACGCACCCGCGATAGACCGCCATGGTCTGGATTTTTTGAGAAATTTCCATGTTTGGGTGACTTTAACGCACTCGAGGTAGACTACTATGGTTTCTGAGAATTTAATTTATGAAAAACACATGTTCGGGTGAATATAACGGTCCAGTGGAGATGTGCCATGTATTGCACGATGCACCCCCAGTGATCCGTTATATCCCTTGAGCATGGGATTGTGCAAGAGGTCTTAACGGCTTAGTGGAGGCGCGCCATGCATTGTATAAAGCATGCCAGGAGATCCGTTATGCTCTTAACGGCCTAAGACTTATCCGTTATGCATCATAATGGGGTAGCCCCAGTCCGTTATGCTTTCTGCTATCCCCAATGGTAATGAATTGATATTCTAGTGCATATTCTGCCTAGTTTAAGTTATTTTATGAATGGAAATGCATCTTTTAGTCCTAGTGGAATTGCCTTCTCTTTCCTCGTGATGGAACCACTAGTCGTAGCCCAGCGACCTTAGTGTCAGCCCACCTGGGAGAGGTGGAGGGGTGCTCCCATCTAACGATTTTTAGGCTAGTCACCGTGGGCCCCCGCGGTTGCCGTAGCTGACTAGCTAGAGACCTGACCCTAGGCAGTGGTCGGTGTATGCACACATGGTCAGAGGCTTGGACTGACACTGATGAGTGTTACTCTGACTAGTTCTTGTTCCGGTACTTTCTACGTCTCTCACACATTGTGTCCGTCTGACTTGTGAGTTGTCTGAAACGCAGTGTAAGCCGTCAGTGGACGCTTCTGGTTTCTACCTTCTAGTGAGTTCTCTGTCTCTCATTTCACTTGGTTAGTTGAGGTTTATTCTGCTAGTAGATTTAGCCTCTATTGCTATTAAATTATGTTAAATTGGCATATAGATAGTTGTTTGAACTGCTTAGCTAGATTTTACAGCTTTGTAGTCCATGTGTATACCTTGTATTGGGTCATCGGTATCATGGGCTCTCAGTTCATAATGGCGGTAATTCGATACCTAGTATCGGGTTATGGGTTATATGTACTCTGGGAGGTTACAAAATCGATCTCCCGCTGGGGAGGCAACCTAGGTAAATCCTCAGGAAACACATCAGGGAACTACCACACCACTGGAATGTCCTCCACATCCGGACACGGCTGGTCTACCAAGACCACAGAAACGAGAAAATCCTGACAACCATAATCAAGCAAACGACGGGCTCGAATAGCAGAAATAAGGAAATAAGGAGAGGCGGAACGGATACCTTGGAAGTAGAAGGTCGACCTACAAGGATACTGAAAGTAGACCCTCTTCGTTCCACAATCCACCACCGCTCCATGGGCCTCGAGCCAATCCTTGCGTAAAATCACATCATAATGTCGAAGCTGCAATGCATACAACCTGCCTGGCAAACGCCGCCCTTCGATCCAGACCAGAACCTTCTCAAAGCAAAACAGAGTGACCATGAAGTCACCAGATGGTAACTCCACCATCAAATTACAAGACATTTGAGAGACCGGGTCCTCAACACTCCGCGCAAAATCCTTTGAAATAAACGAATGGGACGCCCCAGAATCAAACAAAACTCGTGCTGCGTAACCCAAAATCATAACAATACCTTCAACAAGCTGCGACGACTCTGCCTCTGCCCTGGTCATGTGGAAAACCTGGCCTTGAGCTCTCTGCCTGCCCATGCTCGCTGACCGTGGTAGTGGCGGATAATGCCCCTGCTGCTAAAACTGCTACTATGGGTACTGCTGCTGCTGCTGAGGAAACTGGGGAGGTTGACGCAGCCACTGCGGACAGTCACGTGCCATGTGACCCACTGGTCACCTCTGAAACAGATCACCGACATCGTACACTTCCTGCTTGGATGCGACTCTCCACAATGGGAACACCCCGCACGAGAACCACCGACTGACCCCTGCCGCTGCAAAGGTGTCGGCTGCTGAACACTGCTTGAAGAAGCTCACTGCTGCTCTCGGCCCTCCTTCTTCTTCTTCTGGAAACCCTTCCTGAAGAACCTCTTGATCTTGGCTCCGAAAGATGCAGAACCCGCCGCTGGAGAGGGCGGAGGTGAGATCTAGGATCCCTCACGCAAGGTATAGCATTCTAGATTGGCATGACCAAACCTTCCTACTATATCTTTTAATATACTTAGTATGAAGGTACTTTTAACTTGCTCAGATGATAGTTAGAAGAAATCAAATGCTCACTGTAGAAAGACAATTAAAACGAGCCTAAGCAAACATCTATCGTTAATCAAAGCCAAATTGAAAGCACAGTAATCACACGAGGCTCAAGGATTTTTAGGTGGTTCGATTTTCACCTACATCCACCCTACACTCAGACTTGAGTGTGACTTTCTACTGACTAACAGCTTGAACTACTGAGCATCACAGCTTGCTTACAGCTGAGCATCATAACTTGCTTCCATTGTGCACCACAACTTGCGTCCACTGAGCATCACAACTTGCTACCACTGAGCCTCACAGCTTACTGTCCAAAGGACCTAATCCTCTTCAACACTGAGCAACATAGCTTGCTTTTAGGCCAAGAAAATAGAAAAATGAAACAACATAAAATGCTAAACAAAAGCTAAAAAGATATAGCTCTTGCAAGAGCGAATTGACTTGGATCTGATCCAGAGGCCAAACAATGATACTGATCTTCAATATGGAACCAGCTGCTGCAACTTCGACCACTTTCTCTTTCTTTACTTCTTCTCTACTCACTCTCTCTCTTGAACTCTAGCTCTACTACTCTCCAAGATGCTTCACACTTCTTTTCTTTCTTTCTTCTTCTCTAGTTGCTTCTTCTCTCCTTGTCTTCTCTATCTTCTCCATTGCTCTTCCTTACTTGCCGCCACACCCCTAGGTGAAGAGGATCCCTATTTATAAGAAAATAGGGGCTCCGAAAATCTTGGCATGTGGGGAACACATTTCCCGCCCAAAGAATGATGCACTATTGGTAGTCCACGTGGCATACGCTGAGGATAAGCTGTCCACGTGGTAGAATCTCCAGTCCTGACTTCACCTTGGATCACGTGCCTGTGAGATAGAAAGTTGACCCATGTGACTGTCTCCAACACTTCAAGTGTTCGATCCTGGTTGCTCACTATTCACAATTATGTCCTTGTGAATAAGGCATTTTGTCAAACACTATGTGATCATGAGTCATCCACAAGTCATGGCGAACACAATGGCGAGCAGCAGGACCCCTCGGAGTGAAAGGGTAAGAGTGATGTCCCCATCAATGACTTCATTGGTTTTATTGAGGAAGCAGCACTAGTTGACATCAGCATGGTAAATAGATAGTACACTTGGTCCATCCTGCAAGTTGACCCCTCTTGCTTTGGGCTGGACAGGTATTTGGTCTCAGTTGATTAGGAGGATCACTATTTGATGCGCAGGTGTTGTCTTTGGTGAGATTAGTATCGGACTACAAACCTCTTTTTCTGAAGAGCAGTCGTTCATATGGAAGGAGGAATAACTTCAGACTAGAGAGATTTTGGTTTAGGGAGGTAGATTTTATGGAGACTATAAGGAGAGCATGGAATGATTAGTGTATGGACAGGTCCGCTATGGTTAGACTGGTTATAAAATTGAAGCATATGGCAAAGGGTTTCATGATTTAGGGTGCAGAGAAGACCCTTTTTGGTAGGGTAGCTAAAGACATAATACTCTAGTAGAGTGAGGGCCTAGATTGTTTGAACGAGGTAGGACTATTGGATGATTCTCACAGAAGGCTTAGGGCCATTATTAGGGGAGAGTTTGATGAGATCCTCACTAGGGAAGAGATGTGTTGGAGGTAGAGATTGAGGGACAAATGGATTAAAGAAGATAGGAACGCTGCATATTTTTAGCACATTGCCTTAGGGAGGAGAGTCAACACCATCGGATGCATATGTGTAGGTGACCACTCCTTCTCTAGGGATGAGGATATTAGGGGACAGGTGAGGGTCTTTTGCTGTTGATTATTCACAGAGGATGAGTCCAGTAGAACGAGGATTGCAGATGACCTTTGTCCATGTCTCACTCCGGTGGATAGGGAAACCATCTCACAGACCTTGTCAGAAGAGGAGGTTAACTAGGCAGTCTTTTCTCTTGTAGGGGGACAAAGTTCTAGGATCGGATGGATATCCCCTCTCTTTCTTTCAGAAGTGTTGGGACATAATTAAGGGAGATTTTATGGTAGCCGTGTAGGAGTCAGGAGGGAAGGGCTTATTTGGGAGGCATCAATAAAATCTTCTTATTTCTCATCCCTCAAAAACAAGGAGCACAATGCTATAGTCCATTTTATGTGTCCATTGTCTAGGCTCATTGTCCTAGGTCCCTTTTTTTCCCTTTGCATTATTAAGTCAGTCCCCCTCCTTGATCTTCGAGCCCTTACTTCCCTCCTTGTATTCCCTTGATTTTTCTTGTATTAAGTCTCCATTTGCCCTCATGGAGCACCACCTTAATCCCTTGTACCCTCCTTCATCATCCTATTCCCGTGTGGATTCCTCTTTCCTGCGGGCCCATCTCCTCGTGGTCCTTCCGACCCACAAGCAGATCTCATGGCCCCACTTATCATCTCTTGTCTGTCAAATGGACCCGGCCCAAGCCCGAAAACTCATTGCTAATCATCTTAATGGGCCCCATTCCCTTGATGGGCCATCTTCCTCGAGTGGTCCATCTTCCTTTAATGGGTCACATTCTCTTAGTAGGCCTTATTCCTTCAATGGGCCTCGTTCTTGTAATGGGCATCATCCTTCTAACGGGCCTCCCTCTTCTTCGCTTAATGGGCCCTCTCCTACTCTTAATGGGCCCCCTTCCTTTAATGGACTTTCTTATTCTCTTAGTGGACCTACTCTTCTTAATGGGCCCACTTCTCCTACCCATGTTGCTGCTGGCCCAATGGGCCCTTATGCTTATGTTCATGTTTATTGTAAGTCCATGCATCCTTCCACTCATGGAATGGGCTTTCCTTCTTCCTCTCAGTCCGGATCCTCTCATCCGGCCCATTATCATCATTCTGATCCAAATTCACGATCTCTTGCTCAGGCTGCCCCACATTATCCTCGATCTCTTCCTACCCCAGAGATGATTGCTCAAACCCAACGCCAGCTAAATGAACTTCAACGCTGAATTGATCCCAAACCTTCTTTGAGTGTCCCTTTTACATTTCAAAATCTCTGGCTTCCACCACCTTCGCAAATTCTCACATATCGCCGTTATGGTGGAGTCGGTGACCCCTATTTGTACTTAAGAGAGTTTGTTCATGAGTCGACCCAATTTCGACATGACCCGTGCTTGATGGCTTATCTGTTTGGTCTGTCACTAGAATACCCGGCTCGGGATTGATTCTTTTCATTGTCGCAAGAGCATATCGTGAATTTCCAAGTTATGCAAGAAAGATTTAGTCGGCTCCCGTTACGGGACCACTGGGGGCAAAAACTACCACCAACCTAGCTGGGGTGAAAACCCACAATGGTGCCCCAGGCAAAATCGGGTAACCCCTCGGTATAAAAACCCGTAAGGGCACGCCGAAAAAAGCTAAAGGGGGCCAACTCTGGTGAAAACTCGAAAGGGCGGTAGGGCTGGTAAAGAGAAAAAATAAAATACTTCTCTTTCTCTACTCCTCGCCAACAGGGGCCATCGATTTCAACATTTTGTTGACGGCTATCTCCAGATCATTCCACAGTGAGGGTGACCACTACTCCCTCAACTGTCGGACAAGGCCCAGTTCCAGTCCCTAGTCCCAACCTCGTGGCCTCAACGCCTTCACAAGCTAGCCACCCAGCTCCAGTTCCAGTCCTCAGTTCCAACCCTGCGACTTCAACACCTTTCCAGGCTAGTCACCTAGCTCCAGTATCAATTGCCAGTCCTAGCCCCGTAGCCTCAATGCCTCCACAGGCCGGCCACCCAGCTCTAGTTCAAGTCCTTAGTTCCAGCCTTGTGGCTTCAATGCCTTTCCAGGCCAGCCACCCAGCTCTAGTATCAATTGCCAGTCCCAGCCTCGTGGCCTCAACGCCTTCACAGGTGGGCCACCCAGCTCCAATTCCAGTCCTCAATTCTAGTCTTGTGGCTTCAACGCCTTTCTAGGCCACCCACCCAGCTCCAGTATCAATTGCCAGTCGCAACCTCGCGGCCTTAACGCCTCCACAGGCCGGCCACCCAGCTCTAGTTCCAGTCCTCAGTTCCAACCCTGTGGCTTCAACGCCTTTCTAGGCCAGCCACCCAGCTACAGTATCAATTGCCAGTCCCAGCCTCGCGGCCTCAATGCCTCCACAGGCTGGCCACCCAGCTCCAGTTTCAGTCCTCTATTCCAGCCCTATGGCTTCAATGCCTTTCTAGGCCAGACACCCAGCTCCAGTATCAATTGTTAGTCCTAGCGATGTGGCTTCAATGCCTCCATAGGCTGGCCACCCAGCTCCAAGTCCAGTCCACAGTTCCGGCCCCGTGGCTTCAACGCCTTCCCAGGCCAGCCACCCAGCTCCAGTACCGATTGCCAGTTCCAGCAACGTGGCTTCATAACACCTGCTCTGGGGCCCTTGCTTCCCCGAGCCCGATGAAAAGGACATCAAAGCCGTCCCTCTTAGTCGGATTCGGACCTTGGGAACTATGCATGAAGGATGGCACGCATCTGTGGCTTCTTTGAAGCCAAAACAAATCGTCACTTTATAGGAAACATATAGCAGAGCTGTGACAGAGAAGTACGGGGAGGGAGACATGCAGCAGTCGGAGTTCGATCCGGTGAAATGGGTGGCAATAGCTCGCGTACCGAAGAAAGGCTGGCTATATGGTTTTGGAGACAGCCTAGACTCTAGCGCGGTGATATCATCGTGTGCGAGTTCAAGCTCTGCCCAAACCAGTAGCAGTGCCTTCAGTATACTCCCAGTTGGCCCCAGTACTTCTTCCAGTGACGTCAGAGAGATCGTCTGATCAGAGATGGAAGATTTGCAGCTGCATGTAGTAGCGGATCCGAGATGAGATATCTAGCCAGCAGACGACCATGTTGCAGGCCCTCACTAGCTTCCTCTCCCAGGCGAGAATTCTCCCTTCTGGATCCACCAGCATGGCACAAGCCCATCAGGTGAGTGTTTATTATGTTTTTATTTTGGCAGAATTACTCAATCATATAAATAATTAATTCAATAACTAAGTTAGTTTTCAAAAGTAACTGAGTTTAGAACAATTCAGAAAATTCAGAGTTTAGGGGTCCAAAATGTAACAGATACTCAGATACTCTTGGAGTCGACTCCCTCCTGGCCTTCCTCTGCCCGGGTTCTGCTTAAACAGATGCCAGCCCAGAGGTCGACTCCAAGAGTCAACCCATAGCTGGCCTTGCTGCCCTTGGCAACAAGTTCACCTTAAAAGAAAAGAAGAGGGAGAATGCATGGGGATTGAAGGGGGGGTTTGGATTGCATAAGGCAAAGGAGAAAGCATCTTACATGCTGATTTCTGCACTAAAAAAACAATGGGGAAGAAAACTCCCCCATACTCCACAACTCGGGTGAGCTTTCCTGAACCTTGCATAGCAATTCATTGTGATAAAACCTTACTAAACTTTACTAAATCTGTAAAAAAATGGGAATCATGCATGGTAGTCCTCACTGGTTTACCCCAGATCTGTATAGTATCTG
>JANBPO010007171.1:0-32571 GCA_024336825.1 Amorphophallus titanum | reverse complement strand
GTCCCGCATCAAATTGGTATCAGAGACAGGTTGAGTCGAGGGTAGTCATTGCATGAAAAGGGGATTTTAAAAAAGTGTCTTAAGTCTAGGATCATTATTTTAAAACAAAAGAAAAAAAAGTGTTTTGGTTTGCATCCCAACTCACCAGTATATCAAAAAACGTTACTCGGAAGGTTCGGTTACGCCGATCCAGAAGGTAACCTCTCGTGTCGAGTCGGACCTTCGGGTTAAAGCCTCCACCACGTACTAGAGATTTGGTTAAGTATGCCTAGGTGTTTGCATTAGTTTTCATAAAAGAAAAAAAAAGTCATTGCATGACTATTCCTAGGGGATCCAACCCCATCTTTGCAACCATGGCCAAAACCCGAGTCCATAGTCTCGATGTGTAAGAAGTGGCCGCAATGTTTCAAGCCCTTATGGGACAAATGAAGGGGTTGAGTAAAGCGGTAAATCGGATGGTAGGGTTTGAAGAGGAGAGGCAAGAAGCCCCGCTTATAGCGGAACCTAGGCCCACACCTAGGCCGAGAGTTGAGGGGGACTGTCTGTTCCCACCCATGAGGGCTCCATTGCCATCACCTTCACCTTCCGATCTTTATTCGGAGCCATCTCATTCGGAGTCACCTCAGCCCGAGCCACCCGTGTTTCTAACGGGAGTGCTTTTTATCGCTGAGCCACTACTTAGTTGGCTCAATATAGGCTTGGTCCCACCTTCCTACCCATCCATGGACCCCACCCTACCACTAGTGACCGTCAACTCCTACCACACCACATTCCGATCTAGTCACCATATTGATATGTTGGAGGACCTTATTATGGGACTAGACTCGCAAATGAGATTGACGTGTTTGTTGGCTCAAAGCTTTGACCAACCCACTAGTCGTAGCTTCACCCACCTCGCCTTAGGGTCCATAACCTCCGTGTGTACCATAGGTCATGTAACCATAGAGGTCCTTCTATTTCTCCCCATGCTGACCGAGCCTAGCTTTAGGCCACATATCCCGAGGGAGGACCCATACCTCTTATATGAGATCACCATCCCCTATACCCTAGTGCATGAAGGTGACCACCTACACCTTCAAGATTTCCAAATGTGGGACCGTGACATATGGGAGTTCTGATGAGAGTTTTATTTGTAGCTTCAACTTGTCTATTTTCTTGTAGGTAGTATGGAGATGAATGGTGCAAATTGATGTCATATTTACCGCACATGTCGCGGAGTTCCTGGGATGTGAACTGCAGCCCGTTGTCGCTGATGATGTCACGAGGAACGTCAAGCCTTGCGAGGATGTTGCGCTTGATGAACTTCACCACTATTGATGCCTTGACTTTTGTGAATGCCTCAGCTTCTGCCCATTTTGTGAAGTATTCTGTAGCCGTGAGAATGAAAGATTTCCTTCGAATTTCTCCGGTTCTATCCTCCAGAGGACCGACTACGTTAAACACCCACATGGCAAAAGGCCAAGGGGCTATAAGAGGGTGGAGCGAGGATGAGGGACCGTGGACCTTGTCCGCATGGAGTTGACATTTAACACAATGGCAGACATAATGGGCACAATCCTCATTCATAGTAGGCCAATAATATTGCCGAATGAGTTTTTGAGCAAGCATGCGACCATTCACATGGCCACCGCATTCACTGGAGTGAGCAGCTTCGACAACTGCACAGGATTCAATCTCATTGAGACAACGGAGGTAAACTCCACTAAGGGATTTACGATGCAAGAGACCACCTATAATGGCAAAGCATTCCGCGGCTTGGCGAATGGCACGTCGATCGGAAGCGGTAGCATAATCAGGGAAGCAGTGATCCCAGAGATAATTCTCGATATCAAAGAACTAGGGATTACTGTCCTCGAGGTCGACTTCAGGTTCATGAGAGATGGAGTGGACCTGCTGAGAAGGCTCAGAGAACTGTTGGAACCAAGGATCTAAATGTTAGGGGATGTGGATGCTCTGTACAATGACAGCGGCTGATGGCTTTCCGCCAAGGATTGGAAGAGAAGATGCCAAAGATTCGGCTAGAAGGTTCTGAGCCCTAGGAGTGTGCACAAGGGTGAGCTTCCTAAACCGTCGGACTACCCTGCCGACCAGGTCCTTTTAGGGTGTCACGCCCCGAGCGCGGAAGATAACTCGGAAGTGGCGTGACAGTGTCTATAACGATCATGTCAATCAGAGCGTAGTGCATTCAACACATACAGACAGAGTGCGTAAAATATAATTAACCGATATGCTCATCAAAATGCCAAAGGCTGAAGATCATTTTTTTGACCTAACTGAGACCTTCGGCACTCTCCTTAAGTACAACATGAAGCTCAACCCCACCAAATGCACCTTCGGAGTTAGGTCAGGAAAATTCCTAGGTTTCCTAGTAACTCAGCGCGGGATCGAGGCCAACCTCGACAAGGTTTAGGCCATCCTGGATATGCGGCCACCCACCTGCGTCAAGGACGTCCAGCGCCTTACCAGACGCATCGCCGCACTCAACCGTTTCCTATCTGGAGCGGCCGAATGGTGCCGACCCTTCTTCAAGCTGTTGAGGGGACTCAAAATGACATCTGCCACTTTCACCTGGGATGAGAAATGTCAGAAAGCCTTTGAAGATCTTAAGGAATTCTTGGCCTCGCCCTCGGTACTATCAAAGCCGGTCCCGGGTGAAGCATTGCACCTGTATCTCTTGGTGACTCCCTCCACCGTAAGCTCGGTCTTAGTTCGAAACGACGCGGGAGTCGAAAGGCCGGTCTACTACACTAGCAAGGTGCTCAACGAGGCCGAAAGAAGGTACCCTGCAACTGAGAAACTCGTGCTAGCATTGGTTACCTTGGCCAAGCGCCTCCAACCTTACTTCCAGGGTCATTCCATCGTCGTGCTGATCGACGAACCACTGAAGAAGATCCTCTCTCACCCCGAGACTTCGGGGTGCCTCGTCAAATGGGCCATCTCAGGGCTTACGACATCTCTTATCGCCCCCGCGCGGCCATCAAGGGATAGTCCCTAGCCGACTTCATCGCAGACAGCACGGTCCCGCTCGAGGAAGAACCTTCATCCGCCCGAGGACCCATCTAGGATTTATTCATGGACGGATCATCCAACTAGGCTGGCAGTGGTGCTGGCATGCTCCTCAAGTCGCCCAAAGGAGCTGAGCTACAGTATGCCTTGAAGTTCAACTTCTAGGCATCCAATAACGCCTCCGAGTATGATGCCCTCATTTTGGGGGCCAGGATGGCATGACGACTAGGGGCCGAGCGAGTCAGAATCCATGCTGACTCCCAGCTAGTCGCTAGCCAGGTCAACGGTGATTACGAAGCTCGGGAAGCCCCGATGATTAAGTACCTTCAAGTCGGTCCATCCACCAGCCTTTGCTCCTTCCTCCATTGTTGGTGTTGTCCCACAGGCCCCTCCTCCTGTGGCTGCCTCCCCCTCGCAGGACCATGGCCTTGGTTTGGTGGCTATGTTCTCTACTATTGCTACAACCTCGGTGGCTCCCCCATCTGCTGTCCCTTGCGCTGCTGCACCTGTTGGCATGGATGCTGCGTTGATCCCCTCCTTGGCTGATCCCTCCACCGTGCATCTCCACCTTGCTGTCGGCCCCTCCATGGTGGAACCCTCCCCTGCTGTCCCTTCTCATGGCGCTGTTGTTGCTGTCCCTTCTATTGACGTTGCTTTTGGTGTGGGTTCTTTGTCGGACCCCCCCTTGGGAGGTATCTCCACCAATCCAATTCCCTCTGCTTGGGACTGTGGCCCCCCTTCCTTTGTTCAGATTGTTAAGCAAGCCTTGGCCCCCTCGGTTCTCCCTGTTGCTATTCATCCTCCTGAACGTGCCAACAAGGGAGACCCTGCGGCATTCTTCTCCTTGGCCGAAGTTGATGCATCATGCAAGCCACTGGAGCATGCCATTGTCGCATACACTCCCCATGGCCGGCCTCCGTTTCCTGCAACTCGTGCTCATCTTGCTCAGCGGTTTAACTTTCAGCAAGATTTTGCCTTGAGCACCTTGGGTAATCGTCATCTACTTATGTGTTTCTCATGCCGAGAGGATTTCATCAAAGTTCTGCTTAAAGGCTCCCTTTTGATTCTTGGCTGGTTATTCAAGTTTACTGGATGGTCTATTGATTTTTCTCCAGAGATTGACTCCCTGGTGGTTCCAGTTTGGATAGAATTCCCTGGGTTACCAGTTAATTTTTATTATGATGCTATGATCCGTTCAATTGCTGGGAGTGTTGGCACCATTCTTAGTGTTGATGAGAATACCTCCCTACTTGCTAGATCTCATACTGCTGGGTGTGTGTTTTGTTGGATGTTTCTCAACACATTCCTGATCGGATATGGCTTGGGATTGGCTCCGGTGGATTTTGGCAGCAGATTTATTGTCCTATGCTACCACTGTATTATTCTTCTTACCAGAGATTGGGTCATCTGCCTGTCAACTACAAGAAAGTATCTGGCTGGTCCAAGGTCCTCTATGTTCAGCCAATTCACAGCTAGAGGAGCAACGGGAGTAGCGAACTTGGTGGCGGTAGTAGCTGAAGGAGAAGAACCGCTTGGAGAAGCCATTTCCTACAATAACATCAACAAACAAATGATCAGAATAGAAGACCACAGTTGGAATATAAGGCCAGAAGAAGAAAGGGGCTATTGCCAATTTAAACGAATAAGGCATAAGAATTCTGACGAAATTTTGGTAGAGTCTCCCCTAGGCCGGAGGCGCAAAGGAGAGAAGCGGGTGCACGTCCACAAGGAGTGACAGCCCCAAAAAGTCATGGTGCATACAGAAATGGTAACACCGAACTGTTCTTCACCCTTTCGGGCTATCTACTCGCCTTTAGGCCTTAGTCACTACCATCACCCCTCTATCGGGTTGATCTGGCGGCATCCTATAGGCCGCTGATCCAGTGGCTCTCGCTAACACCCTGGTCCGGTGGCCCTGTGGGCACGTCATTCGGTGGCACCCCAACGCCATTGATACGGTGGCACCCCTGAGCCCACTAGATCCGGTGCCCCCTGGGCGAGTGATCTGGTGGCCATCCCCCCAAGCTCATCTGGTGGCACCGCCCTTCAGACTCATCCGGTGGTGCCCTAGCAACGTAGCCCTAGATCCGGTGGCACTATCCTAGGCCCTTGATCTGGTGGGATCTCACAGGAGGTGAACCCACGGCCCCTTTCGAGCCCTCATCCGGTGGCACCAGTAATACCCGTCTACACCCCCCTCGCATGCAGATAAAGGGGAGGGAGAAAGAAGAGGGCCAGAGGGGGAGAAAAGAAAGGAGAATAGAAAAGGAAGAAGGGGAGGAGGCATCAGAAGAGAAGAAGAAAAAAGAAGACGAAGGAGAGAGCCTAGGGCTCCGCAGGGCTCACCCCACGGTGAGAAGTAAAGCATGAACAGGAGAAGAGAGGATGAAGAAGGAAAGGGAGGGGACGGCCAGGGCCCAGACTCCTCACCCTCAGAATGACGGTAGCAGTCACGTCAGCGCCAGTGATGGCGACGACGGCGGTGGCGATCGGAGAGGGAAGCGGGAAGATGAAGAGGGAGGGCTCTCTCTCTCTCTCTCTCTCTCTCTGTCGCGAGTGTACAACACTACGCCTCACGCAGGAGGGGGGTCTTGGGGTGGGGGTTAACTTGTTTACAGTCAAAACTACCTCAACGCAGGGAGGGATGGTAAGCCGTCCAGGTGGGTAAGGGAAGAGATGAAGAAGAAGCCCCAACGAATGTTGATTGTCGATTCTGCCGGCTTCTAGAATGGGGGATAGGTGGGCGTTGTCGGCGCCGCTACAACCACTCCCGAACTTGGTTTTTGACGAAACCAGTGGCCAACTCCTTGTAATTAGACCAAGGTCTTGACTGATTTTTCTGAAATTCCCAGGTTGTCGGTGCCAGTCGAGGAAGAGCCACGAATAGGGTCTCTGCTTCCTGGTTCTGACTGCTACAGAGCCACAGCAGCAGGAAGTCGAGGCCGCCACGAACACTCTCAGACTCAGAATTGAGTGTGGCTGGAATCGATGGAATCGTTGTCACGTCTACTTCAAAACGTGACCCACGGGAATAGCAGAAGATGTTAGAGTTGACCGGAGCAGCTCAAATAGTGATAGGTGGTCTGTTCAGTCCAAGAGTGCACAGAACAATGCACCCTGGGGAGAAAATTAAGAAATCACTGCTCCGGAGGCCGAATGGAGTTTCGCTTCTTGGCGATGGAAGAAAACTCATTATAGAAGGTCCCAGCCAAACCTCGCCTCTAGAACTTTAGGTGACTGGTCATGGCAGCTCCTGCAAGAAGCCTCAGGTTGCTGGCTAGACCTCTTCTATGTAGTTGGGGAAGAATGACTCTCACGGCTAGCTCAGAGCTCAGATGAGGATGAGACTGCCACCATTTACGACGATGACTCAGAGAAGCTTCCACCGGTACTGCTTTAGGCTTCATAAACGTCGGGATGAAGTCGTAGTCACCTCTTCAAACAAATGGTTCTCTGCTGCCTACGATCTTAAGGTGCAGGTTGAAGACGGGAGGAGGGAAGAGGAGGTAAATGGGAGGGGAATGGGGGTGGATGGGTGTGGAGGAAGCCATTGGCTGTTAGGGGGTCTAAGAGGGGCTAGACCAAGGTGTAGGAGGGGGAGAATGGGGGCTGAAAGGTGGTCTTGCAGGTGGTGAGAGGGGGAGCTACGAATTTGGGTTGGAGCGGGAGTAAGGCTTCATCATTTTGGCCCGCAGGGGAGGCCCTTCTTGTTGTTCGACGTGCCTGGTCGAAGGAGGGTTGGCCATGCCTTTATCTTCTTTCTTCGCCGCTCGAACATTGTCAAGCCCAAAGATGGGGTTTTACCATACTTGGGTGCCTTAGCTTATTAGACCCTATTATTCATCAACTTCCAAGGCACTCCTACATGTTGTATATCCTCTAGATTTAATGTGTGATTGTCGTGTTTTAATGATGGCAATGAAATATCAACTTCACTTTGATGTGTTAGTGCAGACCGAAGTCAGTGCATGATCTGTATGCAGGCACACTAGGTTAGTGCATGCTCTATTCATCACATACTAGGTCCGTGCATGTTTCTGTACATCGCATGAATAAATCCGTGCATGCTTTGTTCTTTGCATGTATAGGCTAGTGCATATTTAATCTACATACCTATCAAGGTCTATGCTAACTCTGGAAGAAAGCTCATGAAGTCTGTCCACATTTTCTCTTCATGTATCTAGGTTGCAGCACATTCTGCTTGATCGCATATGAAGTTGGTGCACACTTAGCTTCACATCATTCATAGGGTCTGTGCACTTTTTCTCTTCATGTATCTAGGTCGGTGCACATCCTGTTCGATCGCATATGAAGTCGGTGGATATCTTGCTTAACTACACATGAGGTCATTGCATGTTCCTGTAGAACTGCACATATGGTCAGGGCAAGTCTTGCCTTGTGCACATTCAAGTCAGTGTGCATTTGTCTTGTGTTAAACAAGGTCGGTGCACATCCTTTATTAGGCAAAACACGGTCAGTGCAGGATTTGCAATATGCATATATGGGTCGGTGCATAGTCTGACATACATATGTATAGGTCCATGCACATTCGTCGTATATATATTCAAGGTCGGTGCACTTCTTACTTTTTAACATATAGAAGGTCAGTGCATCTACCTTATGTCCCTACAGAATCAGTGCACATTCACGAGTGATATTGAACCAAGTCGGTGCACATTTCATCTATTGCATAACCTAGTTAGTGCTCATTTGTACTTAAGAAGGTACACTTGTGCTGACTATAGCACATAAGGTCGGTGCAACTGCGCTGATCATTTGACCTCTAGTTGGCTAGTGACACTGTGTCACTTGGGTGTCCCTCCTGGATTGGAGGAAGAGAGACCTCGGCCTCTGGTTACCCTCCGGTTTGGAGGAAGGGAGGAAGGCCCTCCGGGTTTCAAGTGATTGTGTCACTTGGGTTTCCCTCCTGGTTTGGAGGAAGAGAGACCTCGGTCTCTGGTTACCCTCCGATTTGGAGGAAGGGAGGAAGGTCCTCCGGGTTTCAAGTGACTGTGTCACTTGGGTTTCCTTCCTTGGTGGAGGAAGAGAGACTTCGATCTCTGGTTTGCTAGTGACGGCCTGTCACTAGTGTTCCCTCCAGGCAGGAGGAAGAGAGGAGTTCTATTCCTCTGGTCAAGCTGTATGTCAGCGTCCGTTGCAGACAGAGTCTGCGGTTCTTGTTGTTGCAAGGGAAGCTACACTCAGTTTGAGTGTGGGGTGGACGTAGGTTTGGTTGACCGAACCACCTTGAAACTATTGTCCAGTGGTGTGCCTTCCATCTCTTCTACCTCGCTTCTCTGGTTTGTTGTGCACTTTAGTTCAGAAACCTATTTGTGTGTGGTTTCCATTTGAATTGATACAGCTGCTAAGTGTTTGACTGAGTGCTTGAGAGATCTATACTGTGCATTATGTTTCTAGTCCCTTGAGCAAACTTGTGGCTTGAGCTTGTGCGTTCCCTTGGGCTTCCTATTCATAGACTGTATCAGTTGTTATTGATTGTGGTCAATAGCTTTAATCTCGCATCTGCATTTTAGATATAAGGCTTTTTATTAGTCATTTGATAGGGGATATTCATTCCCCTCCCCTATGAATCCATCGTATTGATCCCAACAAGTGGTATCAGAGTGATTCTCTGAGTATCCCGATGCAATGATCTGTAGAGGATCCTGCTGCTTTGGGTGATAGTCTTGGTTCGGTGATTATTTTTCTAAGTATCTCATTGAGGTTCTTCTATCTTAAATCTATCTGTTAACATGCCTCCTCCTTTGGTCTTCGATGGTTCAGATTATAGCAATTGGCTAGGAGGCCTGTTCATCTACATGGATTCCATTGGTTCTAATCTGTGGAGTCTTGTATGTGAAGGCCCACACCAGTTACCTCTTGATCAGACGCTTGTCGTACCTACTTTATTAGTGTGCAACTGATTTTTTTTTAACTGCTAAGGGACTTTGGGAGATTCTCAATTAGTTCCCAAGACTAGACACTAAAATATTCCATCATCCATCTCCACAGTCTTCTACACTCCAGAGTCTCTTTCATGGGAGCATGAATCATGAAAACTCAGTTAGTTTCTTTTTTTTTAAAATAAAATGTGGCATTAGGTTGTATGAAATTTTCACATTGATTACCTTTACCCCCCAACTTAAATGACATTGTCTTTGATGATATGAACAATATAAGAATAGGACAAATGTAAACATGAATGCTTCGAAAGGAAAGGTACAACCTGGGGCGTGCAGATGCGATTCTCGCCGAACATCCTCCTAGTGCTACTCTTGACTCCTACAAATACAAAAATGAAAATGACTTACTAAACTATCAAAGAGGAAATATTGGGTTGTCTCCCAACAAGCGCAAAGTTTAACATCTTTAGCTGGACACAATGTGCCTCAATAACCAACTCGTGGCATTCAAAATGAGTCACCATGTGATCTTATCCTCCTTTAAGTTCTAGCCCTTATACCATTGGAAGACAAGATTGTGCAGGCATGTATGTGGGCCAAAAGTATGTTGGCAGTTAGCATGATTGATTTTGGCATTGTGATCATATGCTAACCAGTTTTCTTCCTTATGGGTCATATAAACATCAATAGCCATTATCCCTGGAAGGTTTGGATGGAACATTTATCTAGTGTCACTCCATTTGTATCCTTGTCCAATGTCCACCCATTTGTCTATCCCTTGTATGATAAGATTAGAATGCTTTTCAATCTCATGCCCAGGTTCAACATTGTCCTTTTTATGGATATGATGCATGCATGCCGAGGGATGAATGCCTATCAGATCGGCCACCATACACCTAATAGGAGCTTCATATGGATTGGGGTCATCTGGCAGGTGACTCTCTTGCTCAGAGGTTGGATCAAAAGTAGTGATGTCCAGCAAGGAGTGCTTGGCTTCTAGAAGGTCATAATCAAGTTGTAGAGGAATCTGATTTGAAGAATTTAAGAGTTCAGGAGCTACTCCAGATAAAGGCTCAGGGCTCATAGACTATGATATAGGGAGAAAAAGAAATGATGTCCAGTTGGATGGATACTTAAAAGAAATAGCGACCTCGGTGGTGGACGCCAAAATATGTTATTGACATATTTTGTGTTCGTCTATGCAGGGGGTGATGAAGACTCACATTTCGTGGGTCCTGGTCCATGCCGCCTACTAGGGCCTTCCGGAGTTCCAGAGGAGAGATTGCGGGAGATAGGGTTTGCAGCCTTCCTATTGATCGAGCCATTCCGTCTGGACCTGATACTCATCCAGGCATTGAGAGAGAGGTGGGATAGGACTAGCCGGGCCTTCTTGATGCCCAGGGGGCATATGGTGCCTACCCTGGAGGATGTGACTAGGATTACGGGCTTGAGGGTAGATGGGGAGGCTATGAGTGGGGTGACCTACCTAGATTACTAGGAGCAGGCTCGACGGCTCCTGGACCTTTCTATGGTAGCGGAGGGGCCAAGGGATTGTAGGATGGTGGATCGGGCAGAGTTGATGGAGTCCTTGGGCTTAGGAGGGGGACGCCCGAGGATAGGGGAGTCTCTGGAGGACTTTGTAGTCTGGATGGCTGAGAGGGGTAGGGCCACCATTTGTACCTACCCTACCAAGAGAGAGAGAGTAGACTTGGACCTTAGGAGGTTCCTATTTCTGATGATGAGGTGGCTACTATTGGGCATGAAGGGAGACGACATGAACTATCATTTCCTGAGTGTCCTGGAGGATCTGGGGCAGGTGGGGAGATACGCCTGGGGTGCGGCCCTGGTAGCCCACCTCATCACGGACCTGTCCACTGGGATAGGGAGAGAGATGACAGTGAGCGACTTCGCAACATTCCTTCAGGTATGCAACTTTCCTTTATGCCTTCATGCTTCTATTATGCTTTGTGATATGCTGATGATTTGGTGGATGTAGGTTTGGTGCCACTTTTACATCCTGATGAGGAGAGCTGTCATCTTCCGCCTGGAGGCCGTCCCCCTGGCCAGACGTTGGCTCATGTACGCGACGGGGGGCCCACACGCATATGAGCATGTAGCAATGCGACGGGAGCTTCGTGACTTCCCGGCATCGATGGTACATATGCTTTGTGTTTATGCATTTGACTTCATTTCCTATTAGTGCATTTATGATTGTTTTCTACAATGGAGACATGGCCCCTCAAGCTCCACTGGAAGCTGACTTCGGTCGGTCCAGGTGAGCCGACAACACCCCTGAAGCCATCCAAGTCTTGGACAACCTACGGCCACATATTCGAGAGATGTGCCTTAAGCAGCATATGCCCCAATGGCAAGCTCCCACATAGTGGAGGTACTTCCACAATTTGTGGACCCCTTTACAGGTCCGGGGGCAACCCCCGTTCTCCTATGAAGATACCAGGGGGCTCGGCTACGACCATGACCTAGATTTCCATGTCTATTACGCGGTCAACGTCGTATGCCCAATGCAGTCAGTTGGTGCCTCCCCGCAAGCCAGGGAGCCCAGTTTGCCAAACTTTCCCAATGGGAAAGGTTTCCAGGGTAAAGACCACAAAGCGTTGCCAGCTTTAGTAGGCAACTCCAATCAAGCTTCGATGGCACCGGCTGATGACTGTCATCCCAGCCTTGGCAGTTTGGGACAACCCCAGTCCGAGCTCAGTAACAACAATCATTCAGCTACATCAACTTCAAATGTTGGCTTCGAGGACCCCCGGGTATACGAAGTCGACACTGACAATGATGACTTCATCGACTTTCAACCCGCTCCTCCCGAGTTGGAGGATGGTGGCCAGGCAACCGTCGACGAACTTGTCGAAATTAATTTGGGTGAAGATGAAGCCCCTCAGTTGACGTTCGTCAGCTCCCTCCCTATTGAGACAGAAAGACAGGGCTACAAGCAACTCCTGCTCGAACACAAAGACTGCTTCACTTGGACATACAAGGAGATGTCAGGATTGGATCCCTCCGTAGCAGAGCACGACCTAGCTATATCTTCCTCAGCCACTCCAGTCAAGCAGCCCCAGCGGCGCATGCGCCACGAGCTGGAACTCTAGGTCTCGGCCGAGGTCAACAAAACGATAGACGTTGACTTCATCGAGCCGTGTATCTACCCGATCTGGCTCGCTAATGTTGTCCCAATCAAAAAGAAAAATGGTAAAGTTCGCATCTACGTCAACTTTTGGGACCTCAACAAGGCTTGTCCGAAAGATGATTTTCTAGTCCCAAGATAATGGTCGACATGACCACTGGGCATGAAGCTCTATCTTTCATGGATGGGCCATCTGGTTACAACCAGATTTGGATGTCCCTCAAGGATAAAAACCACATAGCCTTCAGATCCCCCAAAGGGATCTTCAATTATAAGCACATGCCCTTCGGTTTGAAGAACGCCAGTGCTACATACAAGAGGGTCATGACCAAAATATTCAACAAAATGTAGCACAACATCGTCGAATGCTATGTTGACAACCTTGTTGTCAAAACTAAGCGGCGAGAGGACCACCTGCGCCATTTACGCCAGGTCTTCGAGCGTCTTTGACAATACGAGCTCAAAATGAACTCTGTGAAATGCGCCTTCAGCGTATCCAGTGGCAAGTTCCTCAGCTTCATTGTCCGATATCGAGGGATTGAAGTGGACCCCAGCAAGATCAAAGCGATTCGGGAGCTCCCACCACCCATCAACCTCACTGAGCTCAGGTCATTCCAGGGCAGGTTGACCTACATTCAGAGATTTATCTCCAACCTTTCCAGTCGATGTTTGCCTTTCAGTAAGCTGATGAAGAAAGACGCCCCATTCATATGGGACCCAGAATGCCAGACTGCTTTCAAGTAGATCAAGGAGTACCTCCTCACTCCCCCAGTCTTGGGGGCACCAGTCAAGGGCAAACCCCTTATACTCTACATCGCTGTCATGGACGCTTCGTTAGGAGCTCTACTGGCGCAAATCAATGAGGAGGGTAAAGAGCAGTCGCTCTACTACCTCAGCCAAAAACTAATTGGTGCTGAGTATCACTACTCCCCCATAAGAAAGTTTGCTTAGCTTTGGTGTTTGCCACCAAGAAGCTACGGCACTACCTCCTGTCCCATCGGGTTGAGCTCATAAAGCACGACCCACTCACGTACCTCCTCAAGCAGCCCATCCTCTCAGGCCGATTGGAAAAATGTGCTCTTCTGCTAATGGAGTATGATATCACCTACGTCCCCAGAAAAGTAATCAAGGGACAGGGCATGGCTGATGTCTTGGCAGCCCATCCAGTGTCGGATGATTCACCTCTTCACACGGAGCTCACTAACGAGGAGTCCCTTGCTTCCCAGTCACCAGTGCTAGTTGAACAGACCAGAGAAGTCTTGCATTACCAGTAGCAAGACGCCCTCACAGCCAACGTACTTTGCTGGGAGCTCTACTTCGATGATACTTTTCGAGGGATTACCTAGAATAACCAAAGTCCGGCCATCACAGCAGGTGCCGGCATTGTCTTCCTGACTTCTCAGGATAGAGTTTTGTACAACTCATGCACCCTCATGAAATCCCTGACCAACAATGAGATTGAGTATGAAGCTCAAATCATCAGACTTCAGATGGCTCTCAACATGGGCATCAAGTGCCTCAAAGCTTATGGGGACTCCCAGCTAATAGTCCTGCAAGTCCTCGGCATTTACGACTTGTGGAAGCAGAAATTGGTGCCATACCATGCTGCCATCGCCAGATTAATCCAGAAGTTCTATTTCTTCGAAATAGATCATGTTCCCAGAAGCAGCAATGCCCAGGTAGATGCCCTGGCAAAATTGGCTGCGGCCATCAAGCTTCAGCCCGAAGGCAAAGTTGACATCACTATTAAGCACAGACGATTGATGCCGAGTACACTCGAGAACGAGTCCGATCTCACCGTCTACAAGGTCCATGACCTCGACCAAAATGCTCCTCCAGAAGAAGAAGATTGGTGTGAGCCTATCATCAAATTCATGCGAGGTTGGCTCCCTCCTGACCAAGCCCAAAGGGTCTAGCTACTCCACCGAGCAACATCATACGAGTTAATCGGTGACTCTCTGTATAAACTTGTCCATGAAAAGGACAAGTTGGTCCTCCTAAGATGTGTCTCCTCAGTCGAGGCTCGAGCTATCATGCAGGAAGTCCATTCAGGACTATGCGGTGCTCATTAGGTTAGAAATAGAATGAAGAACAACATCAAGTTCAAAGACTTCTATTGGCTGACCATGTATGCGGATTGTACCCAACATGCCCGTACGTGTCACCAGTGCCAAGTCTTTGGTCCAGTACCCAGAAGACCTCCAAACCCGTTACGTCCCATGGCCCCCACATGGCCGTTCGCGGAATGGGGTATGGACATAGCGGGACCTTCCCGCCATCTTCCAAGGGTCATAAGTACATTCTGGCTGCTACCGACTACTTCTCCCGATGGGCTGAAGCTATCCCATTGTGGGAGGTCACCGGCGAGGTGGATGATGGTATGAGGTAGAAAGGTACTTATGCCTAAGTTTGACCTTCATCTCATCCCAAGACTCAACCTGGGGCTCCTGATGCTGAAATAGCAAGCTCTCCACATTCCTCTAGTAAGTTTGCGTTTGCCCTAACAGCTTCATTTTAGCAAACTTGACTCTCCAGTGATCTGTCATCTCAAAACACTCGAAATACTGGTCCATGTCAGTCTCCCAATCGAGATAGACCTTCGGGTCCAAGGACCTGTCAAAAGTGGGAGGGTCTACTCGCACGATCCCAAGGACTCTATCGTCCTCCTCCTCTCTCTGTTGATGAAAGCCATGATGGCGTCGACAATACCCCTCATTAGTATTATTGGACCCATAGTCCTCAAGACCAAGGTCACGAAGGTGTGGTTCGATGGCCCGGTGAGGGGAGGGCTGAGAAGCACGTGCAGGTTGGCCCTGGACCGCGGGAGTGGGTGGGCCCTGGGCCACCATGGGAGCGGGTGCGGGTGGCCCCTGGGTCACCCCAAGTGGATCCCCATGTGACATTCTATCCAACCATCCGACCATATCTTGGACAGATCTATTGTATGACTCCATGCGTTCCTCTATGGCCCTAAGGTGACCATCAATACAGTCAGAGAAACTCCAAAAGCTCACCTCGGACTGGTCCAACCGGGCCATGAGGGCCATCATCGTCTCATGCAAGGTGCGTAAGTCTCCAGAGGCGGCATCCCGTGGGTCCGTCATGGACGCGAGGCGATGGTACTGGGTACCTCCCCGGGTGGACATGCAATGGCACAGAGGTTGGAATGCACTGACTAATGCGAGATGAAGAACCTAGACTCAACCAATATCCAGTATGTGGCGGAGATATTAATTCGAAGATCCAACTCACGCAAGATTGCTACCTTCCCAGTAAGCATAACTTATCTTTGCAGTAACACCTTTTACTATACCGGATATAGGAATGCAATGCAAAACTTAAGACAAGACTATCCTAGACTCATACCACGGGACAACATGAGACTCGACACCGATTTGATGCGAACCTGGGACTCTAGGAGATGACACGACTAAAAAGGACGACGTGACCAGTGATGACATGAACAACTCAGCACCTAAAGAGTGAGAATGATCAGGCAGGGTGGGGGCAGCCAGAGATGGTGGTGGCTCTCTAGAGGAGGAGGTGGTGGAGGGATTGGCAGGAGTGGTGGAGCAAGCAGTGGCCGTGGGGCTAGATGGAGGTAGCTTTTAGCATGAGGGGAGGAGGGTCGCCTCCCCACCAGCTTCACCGTCAAGCTCAACAACAGAAGGATGTTGGCTAGGTGAGGCTGGAGGGGGGTCGACACCTGGCCCAGGGGGGTCAACTCTTGAGGAGGCATGCGACCTGCAAGGCTTATCGGTGCAGCAGACGGTAGACTTGGCAGGCTCCAGGGCAGGGGCTTCGAAGTTGCTGGCTGAGGCAGCAGCGGAGGCGATGCCTAGAGGGTCAAGAGCCTCCTACTCAGGGGGGTCTGGAGGACGGTGAAGCAGCCCTGCGCCAGAGGTTGCAGCTGGTAGGGGGCTTGACACCCCCTGCTATGAGGAGGCAGCAAGCGGGTATGAAGAGGGGATGAGGCTGGATAGAAGGCACCCTGGAGCATTGGGGGGTCGTCTGACCATGGCAAGCAGCTGGGGCGGTAGGGAGGTGGTCCCCCTTCGCATTGCCCTGCACAAAGGAGTGAACGGGCAAGGGAGTTGAAGGAGGGGGGGCTGAAGTCGCCTGAGGGGTGCTGGGCTGGCGCTTGGGGAGAAGCTCGTCGGGCGCTGCTGAAGATGGAGGACCTTGACCAGTTGGCCGTGGGGCTGTTGCCTCGCGCGGCCTTTTGCACTTGGAGTCCGGATGACCTAGGCGCTTGCAAAGGTGGCAATATTGTGGTGGGTCTTTGTATTCTATAGGTTGCCAGAAACCAGAGGAACCATTACTGATGTATACCCTCGATGGTAGTGCTTTGGAGACGTCTAGCTGCACACAGACGCGGGCAGCTTACACTCGAGTAAGGCTGGAAGTGTTCCTGTCAATCTTCAGGGTCGGGCCTATGCTCCCTGCAATAGAGAGGATCATGGCCTCGTGGTAGTAGTTCACTGGAAGCTCTGGCAGTTCCAGCCAGACAGGGACAAGAGGGGAGTCCGCTGCCTTTGAGAAGTCCAGAGTCAATTTGAAGAAGACGAAGGGCTTTCCTTGAATGTAGAGGGTGTCAAAAAATAGTCTAAACGATCCTCGGAAAGAGCACAACGCAACTGTAGCGTCCTTGAGTCGATGAACTCAAGAATAAACTCACCACTGGGTTCCGGAACTTGTACAAGAGAAAATTCCACGTGGATCGTAAAACACAATTCAGGACCCACAAAAGCGATCCGAAAGCTCTCCGAATCGATCCGAAAGAATCCATGATGTTACAGCTTACGACGAGTTACAACAAGAACAAGAAAAACTTGACTCAGAGAGGTACACGGTCATAGGCTGACCGTTTGACCAAAGAAGCGGCCATGTGTCCGACCATTAGGTAACCCTTAGCGGTCGCCATGAAGACCGTTTAGACTCAGAAACAAGAAATCATCGATGCGTAAGTGCTTTCTAGACAAATGTGGCTTTATTGGTACAACTAGCTTGGCATCCTAGTGGGAATCCCAGGCTCATAGAGACTTACGGAGGCCATGAAACAAGATCACCTAGTCCAATAGAAGGAATATCTAACGGAGAGGATCACAAGTCTAAGATAGTATGCTTGAGTGCAAAGTGTAACTAATGACATCATACCGGGGTATGTGCCATGTACTTATGAAAATGACTCATAGATAAGAAAGGATCATGATACAACTGGGATCAAATCAATCGGACAAGTTCATAAACCGTATAAACTTCAAGATAATACAAGAGTATATGAGTTTTGATATGAAATTATAATAAGTTTAAAATATGTTTCTAGTGCATAAAGAACATGAAATCTACTATGATGAACAACAAATTTAACAAGGGCATGAGATAGTGTTAAAAACAGGAATAAAACCTACTTAGCCAGGCTTATCATATGATAATTAAGACTGTTCTGCATCATGTTTTAGGTATACACTAACACAGAACTTAGGAATATAAACGGTCTCGTGATGGCCTTTTCACTGGGCAAAGTGGTCTGTTGTTGGGCCGCTTATGGAACTTAGGCGGTCTGGAAAAGGACCGTTTATGCCTATTTACTGTAAACAGTAATTAAACGAAAATATGTACAAATTTATGGCCAATAAATACATAATAAAACATGGCAACGGGTAAATATGGCCTGATAACACCATATTATGATATGAAGATGCATGGCAGTCAAGGAAGAGCCACTACGCACGCAGAGACAAGGACACTAGCAGTCCTAGATTGGGTCATTAAGGAACTGTAGTAGTCAAGAAGTAGATCACACTCAGTCAACCTTGAATCGACCTATCTAGTCAGACCACTCGACAGACTCACGGACACTAGCAGTCCATGCCAGAACCGCTAGAGACACCACCCTAATCAACATAAATGTCTGATGCTAGTCAAACGGGACACACACATGGACAGACGGACACGGGACAGACCATCACGGCCAACAGACACAACAACAGAGAGAACTTACTGTGCAGTCACCAAGGGACCGCTCAGTGAACTGGACGGTCTAAGGGGTCCGCCCACGCCAACTGACCTACTACAGTAGGTCGGTCAAATCGGGTCAGAATGGTCAGGGACTGACCACTCAAGGGCACTGAATGGTTGGGGGAAAATTGCCCCTCTAACCGCCAGAAAAATATTGACCCAAGGTCAACCATGCTAAGTGGTCAAGCCCTGGCTGCTCAACACAACGGGAAAACAGGACGGCTGAGAACCAGCCACTCAAGTGGACTGGAAGGACTGGATGGCTCACACCTGGCCGTGCCATCCATTGCGTGGTCTATCACGCGACCGTGCAGACACCCAACTGACCTACATTGAACGGTCACACGTTGGACCGCTCAATCACCTAAAGGGCTTCTGTAATGACCGTTCAGGCGTCACAGTGGGAAAACCATAGGATCGGCCTGATCGTGGCCTTTCCACGCCCTGTTTATTTCGAAACAAAGGGGATACATCCATAACGATGATATACAATAGCTAGATTCTGATGGGAGTCGAATTGGCTAAGAAACGGCAAGAAACGGGCGATTTCTTCAAATTGACCCAAATGGAATCACCAGACTTCCCGAGCTCCTAACGGTCCCGAATGATCGCCAATCGACACGAAATAAGCGACTATGGAATGCTGATGTTCTAGGGAGTCGTTTGACACCAGTTGTCTAAAAATGGTCACCATTTTTTGATGAACCCTACAAACTCCACAAAACTATAATTTTACCTAAATGAGCCCAAACTCGCCCGTTTTAGCACCGAACAACGCGGAACTACAGGGAAAAAGTGCCCCGGTAGGATGAAAGAGGGGATTTGACAGCCCGGGTGGGACATATGAATCAAATCCGTAAGCCGATAGGCAAATAGGGTTGGCAGCCTGAGAAAGCATACATAGGCCAAGCCCGTGGAGACAAAAGAATGAACTTGACAATCCCGGTGGGATGAATGAGTCAAGTCTGAAGCCAAGAGGCGAGATAGGTTGACAGCCCGAAAGGGGCGTGCATAGGCCACACCCAACAGGAAGAAAATGGTGGATTTGACAGCCCTAGTAGGATGTGAGAGTCAAACCTGAAAGCCAATGGGCAAAGGATGGGTAGGTTGGCGGCCCGGAAGGGACGTGCGTAGGCCAGACCCAGTGGGACAAAAGAGGGTGGATTTGACAGCCCTAGTAGGATGTGAGAGTCAAACCCGAAAGCCGATAGGCGAGATGGGTTGGCAGCCCGAGTGGGTATACTGAGGTTAATCCCTAGAAGGGAAAACGAGCCGAAGGGCATGATGGGTTGGCAGCCCGAGAAGACATGCTGAGGCCAATCCCTGGAAGGTAAAATGAGCCGAAGGGCATGATGGGTTGGCAGCCCGAAAGGGCATGCTAGCAGGTAAAATGAGCCGAAGGGTATGATGGGTTGGCAGCCCGAAACGGCATGCTGAGGCTAGACCCGGAGGGAAGGAAAGATGGATTTGACAGCCCTAGTGAGACATGAGGGTGAAACCCAAAAGTCGATAGGCAAAATGGGTTGGCTGCCCGCAAGGGACATGCAGAGGCCAAACCCGGCGGGACTAGAGGGGCGAATTGGATAATCTAGAAAGGCATACTACCCAAACCCCTGGGAGACCCGGAAAGTGAGTGGAGCTGACATGTCAAGGGACGTATGAGTCAACTCTTGAACAGAAATGGATAAACTTGACAACTCGAAGGGGCATAAGAGTCGAATCCATTGTAAATGACGGTGTTGATGGTCCCGGTGGGACGGAGTGTAACAATGTCGGGATGTTCCAGTGGGGCTGGGTGTTATAGAAACGATATGGAAGGCATGGCCATGATATCAATATGATGGAGCCACCCAGAAAGCAGACTGGGAAAGGAGAGTTTTTTTTTTCACATTACCAATCTCACCGCCCTTTCGAGCTTGCCTCCTGCGTCCTCCTCCAGCTGTCTGTTCTTTCATAAGGGGGCAATCTGGCATGCGATGCTCCCTGCTCCTACAACGCAAACAAGCGCTGATGCGCTTCCAGCATTCTTCCGCCGAATGACCAAATTTTTCACCGAACGTGTAGGCCGCCAAGACCTGTTTCTCCTCTGCCTTAACCTTTTTGTTCTTCTAGGAACTTCCACTGTTCCCACTCCTGGACCACTTCTTGTTATCACGGCTCTTGTAAGGTTCCGTGATACTAAACTTCTCCTTCTTGAATCACCGATCAGATCGCCGACTAGATTCTTCTCCCTTTCCTTTCATTTTCTCAACCTTTTCTAAGGTCCTTTCACATAAATAGGCCCGCTGGACCATCTCTTCATACGTACGGATGTTCTGGGTCCCCAGTTGCTGGATGTAACCGGGCCGTAACCCGTCCATGAATCGATTTACTTTCAATAAATCGGTACTAATAAGATGCAGTGCATATGGTGCTAACCTGGAGAATTACAGCTCGTATTCTGCCACCGACATCATCCCTCGACGAAGGGATGCAAACTCCATAGTTTTTCTCTCTTTGACGTGCTCTGAGAAATACTTGGCATGGAATAACGTAAGGAAATCTTCCCATGTATGTGGTGCATCGACTGGAGGTGCCGGAACCGACTTCCACCATGTCCGAGCATCTTTGTTCAATTGGAAAGTAGCCAAACGCACCCTCTCTTGATCGGTGCATTGTATAACGTCAAAGATTCGGTTCATCTCATCAATCCAGTTCTCTACCTCGTCTGGATTGGAAGACCCGTAAAAAACGCGGAGGGTTGAGACTCCGAAAGTTTTGATGTAAACTGCCAGCTCTGGCTCCAGCGCCTGCCTGAGCCATAGTTTGGAGTGCTTGGGTAAGACCAGCCACTGTCTGCTGCATGTCGTCCCAGTCTACGTGATGTACCATTGAAAATTAAATAATGTACCTGAGAGAAATACAACAACTTGTTATTTTTAATCTTAAAGTAATTAACTATCTTATCTCGGGCTCTACCCAATTCTCACAAGGGTGTGGAAATTTCTTTCCTTAGCTCATAGGTAGGGGTCCTAAACCTTGGAGCTGTACCTGGAATTAATTCAATCACCAATTCTATCTCTCGCTCTGGAGGTAAGCCTGGTAACTCATCAGGGAAGACATCTGGAAACTCAGAAACTACTACTATACCTTTGACATCTTACCGTGGTGCCTCAAGAGCAACCACTGAAGTTAAGAATCCTTGACACCATGCATTAAGCAATCTACAGGCTCGAATAACAGAAATAATTAAACGAGAGGTGCAGGATCGAATATCTTGAAAATAGAATGCCGATTTCCCAAGTGGCTGAAAATAGACCTTCTTAGGTCTGCAATCAACCATAGCTCCATACTGTTCTAGCCAATCTATACCTAGAATAACATCATAGTCTACCAACTGCAATGCATATAGTCTCGCTGGCAATTGCCGATCACTAACCACAATGGGTGAATCTTCGAGACACAACAGGGTCACCATGAAATCCCTAGATGGCAATTCAACAATCAAATCGCATACTACCTCAATCATGGGCTCCTCGATACATGTAATAAATGCCTCAAAAATGAAAGAGTGAGGAGCACCTGAATCAAATAAAGCACGGCCTACACAACTAAAAATAGTAATCGTACCTTCGACGAGATTGGAAGCTACAGCCTCTACTCGAGAAATGTGAGTCACTTTACCTTTCATCTTTCTACCAATAGCTGCAGAAGACTGATAGGAAGATGTTGCCGAAGCCTGAGGGAGCATCTGCTGAAACTACTGAGATGGCGGCGGTGGAAGTGGAGGCCTGAACTGAGATTGAGATGGCTGGGATGGAGCTGTTGAAGCAAACTGCACTGGAATCACTCGCATCGGGCAGTCTCTCACTGCATGACCTGGCTGATCACACCGGAAACATACCACCGGCAACGAACATGATTTGCCTAGGTGGCTGCCACCACATCACGCACAACCTTTCGATTGACTTCTTACAGAACTGTCGCTGCTGGAAAGATGGGGCTGACTGCTAGGTAGCACTAGACGAAGCCTGCCGATTAAATCGCTTCTTGGGTCTCCTATTGTTCTTAAATGCTTTAAACTAGGACTTGCCAGAAGAAGCTGCACCACTAGCTGCAGGAGTGGCAGAAGAAAATACAGGAACAAGAGGTAGATAGTGAATGATTGTTTCAATGGAGGAATGATTGAATATGTGAATGATTAAATTACCTCTATCTTTTGGTGTAAACATGTACATGACTCATAGTTGTCATCATCAAAAAAGGGGAGATTGTTGGAACCCTGATTTTGATAATGTCATACTATGAATCAAGTTGAGATAGAACTGCATAGAGCCATTCATGTTGAGCAAGTCATTTCATATTCTAAGTGTCAGAAAATCAGGTCGATGCACATATAGGCACTTAGTCATATAGGGTCAATACATGTTCATGTCTTAGTTAGATAAGGTCAATGCACACTCACATTGTAGCTAATAAGGTCAATGCATGATAATGGTGGAAGTGTAGAAGGTCGAAACACATTTTAGTCTGAAGCCTATCAGGTCGATGCATCTTTGTACCATGCTGAACATAGGTCGATGCATGTTTGTGCTTGCAGTCGATGCATATACTTGCATATAGTCACACAGGTCGGTGCATGTATACACCAACAGTGTATCAAGTCAGTGCACTAGTGAACCTTGTTCTTAGCAAGGTCAGTGCACTAGTGACTTTGTGCTTAGCAAGGTCGATGCATATTGTACCTTGTGTAAAGCAGGGTCGATGCACATCCTTACATTCATTCTAGAAGGCAGACGCTCATGAAGGTAATATGTACATCAGGTCGATGCACGTATTGCAACATGTTCTACAAGATCGATGTACATTTTATAATATGCTTTATAAGGTCGATGCACATGTAGAGTCTATGTCTAACAGGTCGGTGCACCTTTGTTATTCTCTAGACTCTAGTCTAAGCTTTCATGATTGCTTAACGCATCGGGCCGATGCTTAAGCTCTAGCCATCGCCTTAACTAGTTTGTTCAACCTTACATGGTTTAGCTCGACAGGTCGATCTATGCTTCAGCAAGGTCGGTGCATGTCACGTCCCGAGCCTTTATTTATAGCGGAAGACTCGCTCGGGGAGAATGTGAACAGCCGGCATGGTAAGCCTCTTGCAAGCAAGCATGATCAGAGCGCGAAACAATCGCATTCATAGACGCAATTGCACAATAATTCATTCAAATTTAACTTCTATTTCATTGATAATCAAAAATATTCAAATTAAGAAAATAAACCCTCCTTTGTGTCAGTACCGACCTAGTGCTAACGAATATTCGAAGAGACAAACAAGCCATGTCGGCTCCGCCACCTCGGTGACGCCGACGAACAGACACCTTACCCAGACCTTATGTCTAGGATAAGGGAATAAACCCCTCTTTACGTTGGCATCGGCCCAGTGCCGACGAATATCTCAAGAGACAAACAAACTACGTCGGTTCCACCACCTCGGTGACGCCGATGAATAAATACCTTATCCGGACCTTACGTCTGGGAAAATGGAATAAACCCTTCTTTGCGTCAGCACCGACCCAGTGCCGGCGAATGCTCTAATAGACAAATAAACCCTGTCGGCTCCGCCATCTCGGTGACGTCGACGAACAGACACCTTACCCGGACCTTACGTCTGGGATAAGGGAATAAACCCCTCTTTGCGTTGGCATTGGCCCAGTGCCGACGAACACTTCAAGAGATGAATGAAGCATGTCGATCTCGTCACCTCGACGATACCGACGAATAGACATCTTACCCAGACCTTACGTCTGGAGTGAGAGAATAAACCCTTCTTTGCGTCAGCATTGACCCAGTGTCGATGAATATCCCAAGAGACAAACAGACCATGTCGGTTGCGTCACCTCGACGACACCGATGAATAGACACCTTACCCGGACCTTACTTCCGGAGTAAGGAAATAAACCCTTCTTTGCGTCAGCACTGACCCAGTGCCAACGAACATTTCAAGAGACGAACAAACCATGTCGATTTCGTCACCTCGGCGACACCGACGAATAGACACCTCACCTGGACCTTACGTCTGGGTAGGGAAGTTAACCCCTCTTTGCGTTAGCACTAATCCAGTGCCGACGAATATCTCAAGAGACAAACAAACCATGTCGGTTCTGCCACCTCAGTGACACCGATGAACCAACATCTTGCCCAGACCCCTCTTGGGTCGAAATGATAAACATCCCTTTGACTTGGACCTCCCGTCCAGGTCATTTGAACCAATAAACTCTTCTCTTTGTCCCTTCGGGTGACGAATAACCCTTTGACTTGGATATTCCGTCCAGGTCATTTGAACCAATAAACTCTTCTCTCCGTCCCTTCGGGTGATGAATGGAGGGCTGGCAAAAGGGAATCCCTTGCTTCCTGGCCATTTTGACTACATGGCTGGGCCCATCCGAAGGACCGGCTCCGGTCGAAGATGAGGGCGCACCGGGGAGCGTGCGCACCCGACGGACATGCTGCGCCGAGGAAGCTTGGCGATGATCCCTGCTAATACATTGGCTACTCTCCACGCAGGGAGGGGTTCATGGGGAGGGGAAAACAGTTATATGCACTACTCTCACACAGGACGGGGGATCGCGGGGAGGGGAGAACAACTGTCGACCGTGTGCGGCGCTCGGGCATCCGCTCACGATGCAGCCAATGCCTGGATGGAGCCCGAGGGATGCCGATGGACGCCTGAAGGTTTGGTGCCGAGCTGATGTCGCTGGATGGAGACGGCGGTCGCTGCAGCAGGCCTGTGCAGTTCTGCCACGCAGGACTGATTGGCTCAGTTGTGGTGCATCGGCCGGTACGGGCGCTGCAAAACTCCAAACGCGACGGGACCAAGTCGGGGACGTTGCTGACTGGGAGATCTATGAACCCTCAAAAGATGGCAGCCGTATGATCACCTGGCTGGACGTGGTCGCAGGAATGTCTGACATCAGGTTCTTGGGCGTACAGTAGGATAGGACGTCGATGGTCATGGTGGAACTTCCAGTGATGACATCGGATCGAGACGAAACCACTTGCGTTAGTTTTGTATCATTGAAAGACACAACTTTTCTGAAGACAGGATGACCTGAAACAGATAGGAGGAGGGGTAGTCGGGGCCGACTTTACAGCAGCTTGTCCTGGGCAAATAGAGAACTCTGGGTCTAGCACGACTGAGGGAGAATGGACGCCCTGGACGGAGACATTGTCGAAAGCAGGTGGGACCACTCTGGTGCATCGGCGCTTCGGAGAGGAAGAACTCTCATGAAGAGAACTCTGACTGATTCGTGCAGGGGCGGGCGGTGGAGCTGCTACCAAAAGGTGCTCAGGTTCAGACCCGAGTCTGGCGTAGTTGCACGAGAATAGACGACGCGAACGGTGCCGAGGTCGGATCGCAGTGGGACCACTTCTGGAACGAAGCTAGCTCGACGAAGAACGACTCCACAGAAGGCAGATTTGGCTGGTTCGCACTGACTGTCAAATAGTTGAATTCTTGAAGATCTGGGAGGTGCCCAACCCGGAGGGTCCACCTACGATATTCTATGCAGTTGATGAACAGCCAGTAAAAGCGGATGATGATTGTAGAATCCCCGAAGAAATTTGCAACCCGGTCGGCCTAATCATGGGACTTCCAGATATATCCGGCAAAGTGGTGAAGCTGGCCAAGGGGCAACAGCTGCCTTTCTTTCAAACCAAAAGCCAGAATCAGATGTTCAAGAAGCTGTGGTATCCACCGAACCTGGATAGTGGACTCCTGAAGATCACCCAGCACCCTGGATTAGGTTTCTCAGCAAAAGATTTCTATGAAGCAGACATGATATCTGTCTCGGCCCTAGTCGATGATGATCCCCCGAAGACCTAGATGCATGGGAAGCTAAAAGCCAAGAGCAACATATGCCTCCAGCTAGCGAAACCCAAGACGAAGAAGTGTTCCTCCAGAACTCACCTCTAAGCAGGGATATAGGGGTGGTCCCATCTTCTTCTGAGGGGCCAGTCTCAGACAGTCATGGTGATGGGGTATTACCACCTCTGCCCGACATCAAAACGGAAGATAGTGGTCCAAGCCACACTCCGGACTTTTCCCCATGTGACCCTATTATGCTCGCAAAATGCTATAAGTAGCAACCGGAGATCGAGACATTGAAGGCACAGAAGGCCAAAATGACCAAACTGCTGTCTGATCAAACTGAGGGCATCCACCTCTGGCAGTGTACATCCATAAACCCAAGACACTCCCCTGCAATCATGGCAGAATGGAAGAATCAATCCCCGAGCACCAACTTCAGTGCTCTCATGCACTCAAGTAGGAGGGCGAAAGAAGTAGCCGATCCTTCAACCAATCGGCGGGCGGAATGAGTCCTCACGTTGCAGAAAAAAATGAAGAAGCCTTATTTCTTACTGAGGGATAAAACTTAGGCGATCTTTAAATAGGCTTCCCACTACAGCAAGGTTACCTTGCCAAAGCCCAAAAAGTCAGAGGATGCCAAAAGAAGCAATGACCCTGAATTCTATCTCTATCATCGAATCCTAGGCCACCCTATCGAAGATTTTTATGTCTTCAAGGATGTTGCCCAAGACATGATCAGGAAAGGTGAATTGAAGATGGGGGACTATAAAGTGGACCCACCACAACCCCATGAAGCAGGCCTCTGTAAAAAGGAGGTCCATGTGGTCTCCCTCCTCGCAGAGGGCTCAAACCCGGCCAATGGAAGATGCTCTGAAGTGGATTTCCCACAATATGACTCCGCCCTGCCCCCATTGTGTGGTGGGTTGCAGCAGGAAATCGAGAAGTTGGAAAAGCAACTAGCTAAGATAAGTATGAGTCGGTTTGACCCAACCGGGGGTATCCTCCCTCAGCATTGGAGTCACCCAAGCCCGAAGCACTTCCCCGTGATCAGGGTAGAACTCTACAGCCACAGGCAAGAAGACGACGAGCCCATCCTGGACTACATCAAAAGATGGAGAAGCCTCTATGCGAGATGCAAGTTCCCGCTAAGCCATGAGGTTGCCACCTGGGTTTGCAGACAAAGTTTGAAGAAGGAGATTCAACAGCAGATGGTCGGCCTCGACGTCCAATCCCTTGATCAATTGGCAGCGATAGCAGCTGATATTGAAGCCTTCCCTGCAAAATACTGCTCCGCCACCACCATGGCAGGACAAGAAAACAAACCCGAAGGTGTCAACTTCAGCGCTTCTGGGCATTCGAAGGAGAAGACAAAGGAGGCAGCCAATCCTTCAACCAATCAACCGGCATCATTGCGAGAGAAGATGAGGAGGCCTTACTCCTTCCCGAGACACAAAACTCGGAGGATTTTTGACTGGGCTTGTCGTTACGGCAAGATTGCCTTGCCAGAATCCAAAAGGCCAGAGGATGTCGAACGAAGTGATGACCCCGGTTTCTGTCCTTATCACCGGGTGCTGGGGCATCCTATCGAAAATTGTTATGTATTCAAAAATATCGCTCAAAGTCTGATCAGGAGGGGCAAACTGAGGATGGGAAGATGTGAGGTGTACCCACCACGTCCACATGATGTGGGCATTTATAGAAGCGGGGTTCACGTGATCTCCCTGCTCACGGAGGTCGCAAGCCCCGCCGATGGAAGATACTCCGAAGCAGGAGAAGCACCCCTTTCCACCCCTTCGGGTGGAGGCTCCACAAAGCCGGTCTATGATGATTATCAGGAAGACCATGGAGAGATCCTGCGGCCCTTTGTGCCAGTAGACACCTCGAAGCCCTATACAATGATGCAGGAAGAGCCAGAAGCCGATGCCCCCTGCAGATGTTGGGAATCCATCACCAACGAGGTCGCCACGACCTCCAATGATACTCCACGGGAACGGAAAGCAGAAGAGCTTCCTATTACTCTTGAGGGTGGTTCTCCCACGGACCAATCTTCAAGTCGCCCGGAAGCCATGACGTCGGCATCGGCACCAGTTCCCGAGTCAGGGAAAGAAGATGACGGAGTCCTGCCACCGAGCGGGGTGGTACGAGAAGACATCTATGATGTCCTTGAGGCTGAAGAAGACGATGAAGGTTTCATCGATTGCAACCGGCTCCCCCGTAGATAGAAGATGGTAGCCAAGCCACCGCTGATGAGCTGATCGAAGTGGATCTTGGTACAAAAGATGACCCCAGACCAACCTTCCTCAGTGCCCTCCTCCTCCCAGAAGAAAGAGAGTGATACATCAAGCTCCTACAAGAGTTCCGAGATTGTTTTGCTTGGAACTACAAAGAAATGCCAAGCCTCAACCCGGCAATTACTCAACATATGTTGGCCATTGACCCCAAGGCTGAACCAGTGAAGCAGTCACCCCGGCGAATGAGGTCGGAACTGATAAGCCAAGTTTGCAAGGAAGTCGACAAGCTCACAGACGTCGACTTCATAGCAGAATATACCACCTGGCTGGCCAATATTGTGCCCGTCAAGAATAACGGCCAGATCCGGATGTGTGTGGACTTCCAGGACCTGAACAAGGCTTGTCCGAAAGATGATTTTCCAGTGCCCATCACTGAAGTCATGATAGATGCCACCACTGGCCATGAAGCCTTATCTTTCATGGACGGGTCGTCCAGATACAACCAAATATGGATAGCCGAGCATGATAGAATTCATACGGCTTTTCGATCTCCCAAGAGGATATTCCACTATAAGAGGATGCATTTTGGCCTCAAGAATGCCGGCGCCACTTATCAAAGGGCAATGACCAAGATATTTGATGAACTGCTCTATGACAAGGTCGAATGCTACATCGACGACTTGGTTGTCAAGACCAAAAGGAATGATGACGGTGGTCGCGGCGGTCGCGGTAGGCGCGCTTGCCGCGTGCAAAGCGGCTCCGCACTTCAGACACACAACGGCCTGCGGCCCGGCTTCGGCACCACACGATGGACAATACGGCATGCTGGCTCCCCTTCAATTTGTTATGGAAATGGGCTGCGCAAATGCTTGCGCCGCGCCAGCGATTGTAGCCTAAGTTGTTTGAAAACAAACTACCTGTCGAGCTGCAAATCGAGATGCGTCCCCTCCCCCATGAGACGATAGCCGATGCGGCGGTACACACCATTGCTGGTCGGATTGGACATGTCGGTGGCGAGAAAAATGGAGGTGCACCCTTGGTTTCGAAGCGCTGCACTGAGAATGCCGACCAAGGCCCCGGCATAACCCCTGCCGCGATGATCCCGATGCGTGTACACCTGACTGATGCGGGCAATCGGCAGCGTCGGGCGCCCGTTAGCCTTGGCCACCGGAACGCCATCGACTTCCCATAACCATTCCAGCGGCGCCGGCGCGGAAAGCCGATCGCGGATGGCGATCTCGAGTGAAGGCCGGTGATAAGGCAAGCCGCACTCATGGATGAAGGCATCTTCCCACTCCAGCACCAACTCGTAGTCGGCAAGCGTGGCGGCACGCATCGTTCCCTCACTTGAGACCACGACAGGCGCCGTGTCGAGCACATGGTTACCAAGGCGAAAGCGCTCGGAAACCGGCTTGCCGAGTTTGGCGGCAAAGCGGCGCGCGGTATCGAGTTCCCCAACCAGTGCCAGCGGCTGCACGCCATCTTCCGCAAGTGCCTGCTCCACCAACGCTATCGCTTCATCGTCGAGATTGGTGAAGGCCAGCATGCGCATCGGCATCAGCGAGGTGATCACCGCGACGCCGCAGGTTGCACCATTACGATGCAGGCGCGCCAGCCATAGCTTGCGCTCCACCAGTTGCGCGGCGGTCAGGTGGCGCGTATTGATGTAGATGTGGCTGCACGAAGCCGCTTGCTCAAGCAGCAAGGCGTCGTTGTCGGCCCGGAAATCGGCGGGGTCGGAATAGCGCTGAATCTGCATCATGATGTAATCAAAAAACCGGCTCGGGATAAAAAAAGCCGCCCAAAAGAGCGGCTTTGGGTGGAGTGGAATCGGATCAGCTGGCTAGCGGCTTCAGTTCGCCTTCCCAGGGTTCGACGGCGAAATCCAGGAAGATGCCTTCACGATAGCTGTCGGCGCCAAACAGCTTGTTTTGCCGCGCCTGGCCGATGGCAATGCGCGTCAATACTTCGTCGCCCGGCATGGCCATCTGGCGGAAGGCGGCCGGGTCCATTTCGATATTGATAACTTGTCCAGACTTTCCGGCAGGCGCATCCTGGGAGATGGCAAACTGCTGCAGCTTGCCGTCCTCATAAATGGGCTCGATGACGTAGCGGCGGCTGCCCCCGTCGACCGACATCGCGATGACGTCGGCGTGGAATCTTTCGGTCTCGCTGACCCGGCAGGTCGCCGACACGGAGGCTTCAGGATGGGTCAGAATCTTCTTCAGGGGCTTGCTAGTCAGCACCACGATGGAGTGTCCTTGGAAGTAGGCCCAGAGGCACTTGGCCAAGGTTACCAACGCTAGCATGAGTTTCTCGACTGCGGGGTACCTTCTTTCGGCATCGAGGAGCACCTTGCTGACGTAATATACCAGCCTCTAGACACCTCTATCGTCTCGGACTAAGATCGAGCTTACTGTGGAGGGAGTCACTAAAAGGTATAGATACAGTGGCTCCCCAGGAAATGGCTTGACAGTAATAGAGGCGAAGCCAGGAACTCTTTCAGCTCTATGAATGCCTTCTGGCATTCACTATCCTAAGTGAGGTGGCAAGTGCCAACTTAGGCCCCCTTAACAGGTTAAAGAAGGATAGGCACCATTCTACTACCCAAGACCGAAAGTAGTTAAGAGCAGCAACTCTCCTAGTCAGGCATTGAACGTCCTTGACGCAAGTAGGTGGCTTCATGTCCAGGATGGCCTGGAACTTATCGGGGTTGGCTTTGATCCCTCGCTGGGTCACCAAGAATCGTAGGAACTTCCCTCACCTGACTTCAAAGGCACATTTGGTGGGGTTGAGCCTCATGTTGTACCTCTGGAGGGTGTTGAAGGTCTCGACCAGGTCGACAAAATGATCTTTGGCCTTGGGTGTCTTAACGAGCGTCTCGTCAATGTAGGCCTTTACATTCCTCCTAATCTGATCTTCAAAGATGTGGTTGATCAGCCTCTGATATGTGGGTCCAGCGTTCTTCAACCCGAAAGGTATTTGGGTGTTGCAGTAGAACCCGAAGTTAGTGATAAAGGCAGTCTTCTCGATGTCTTTGAGGTCCACTCAGATCTGGTGGTAGCCGGAATACACATCCTGGAAGCTGAGAAGTTCATTACTTGAGGTTGAATCGACCAGCTGGTCAATGCTCAGTAATGGATAACAGCCTTTTGGGGTGGCTTTGTTGAGGTCAATAAAGCCCACACACATCGCCACTTGCCCGAAGCCCTTTGTACCAAGATGACATTTGTGAGCCACATCGGGTAAAGGACCGGACAAAATAGCACGATTATCTTTCCCTTATTTATCTACTCTTTGATGATCGTTTTTTATCAAACAGTACAAAACAAATCTCTGTGAGTCTGTCAATCTCCCTCTCCCTCCAACTTGTGGTGTTATCATGGAGGTAATAATGTGGTGCAAAAGTCTTTTGAGAGGTGAGAACTTGACTGCATTAAACTGCCTCAGTTTTGTTTGATTCTTATCATGGGGGTTACTAGGCAAATCTATAATGAGGGAAAATACTTCATGAAGATTGTACATTAAGCCTTGTTCAATTTCCCCGTCTTCAGGTATTCTAAGAGCTCTGTGAAGAAAGTGTCTAGAGAGTTCAATTCTTGCTCCTTTAACATTTGACACCAGTGTTGACAAATCAGAAACATATATCAAGTTGCTATAGAACTCCACAACTAGTGTAGGGTAGTAGACTTTATGTCTGCCCAAAAATTTCTTCCACTTTTGGAATTTAAACATCCTCACCAACTCAGGAAATCTTGCAATCATTTCAGTATCATGGAAATCTACATATCTTGGAGGTATAATCTTTCCAGCATCTAGGACTAATGCAGCCTGATGAGAAGACTGAACAGAAACACCTTTTTCTTTAAAGACTTCTAAGGCCGTTTCTGCTACATGTGTCCGTTTGCGCTTGGGTGGAGTTCTAGAGACCTTTTCCTTTCCTTTCCTTTCCTTTCCTTTTCTTCTCTTGTTGAGCTTCTTCACTTCTTTCTAAAATAGCTTCCTCTTGCTACGATTCCACTATACCCTTCCTCTTCCCCTTGCTCTCGGTGATGGGAGATGACATGGTGGATACGATAGAGAAGGAAGAATGAAATGTATAGCAGAGAGCAGAAAAACCGTGGAAAGGGAAGAGCGGAGGGACTGGAGCTCTGGTCTAAATGGCATGAGTAGGAGTAGAGGACATGTCACACCACCAGCCTTTATTATAGTGAAAGATAATCTCAAGAAATGTGAACAGTCGACATGGTAAGCCTCTAGCAAGCAACAACAATCAGAGCGCAAGACAATCACACATAAGATGTAATTACATAATTTATTCAAAACTCCAACTTCATTTCATTAAATGATCAAGTGATAAGTACATCAACTATTTCAACTAATTTCATCTATTTGACTCAATAAAAAGAAAGATTACAT
>JANBPO010007166.1:0-19956 GCA_024336825.1 Amorphophallus titanum | reverse complement strand
TCCTTTTCCTTTTAATCTCTTCCCCCCTTTTCTTCTTATCTGAGTAACCAATGCTCAAGTTCTTATGATTATGTCCGACCCAGCTCCTTTTATGTTATCCACAACTCTTTTGCATTGGTTGGAGTATTTTATCGATGCTGATTCTATTTGTTTGTTGCTTCCTTTTATCTTTTAACATATTATTATTTTCTGACAAAAATTCGGCAGCATCTCCCCTTGACCCGAGTGGTAAGGGGAGTAAAGGGGAACACGCCCACATAGAGTGTCGGAACCCGACAATCTGAGGTGTGTGCCAAGGGCAGCAGCACCTTTCATAAAACTTCAGAAAGCCTGGGAGAACCAACAAATGGGAGACACTTCTGAAACTGGCTGGGGGCACACCAGGTAAGAAGGGGTGACTGGCGTGCTGGATAGAAGGGCTCAAGGAGTGTGCCGCTGGAGGGGCTGTGCCGGGCTGAGGGTGTGCCGGGGAAGGGGCTGGCCGAGGTGTGCCGGCTAAGGACAGGTTTAGGCTGTACCAGCCAGGAGGGGGTCAAGATAGCTGCACCGGGCTAAGGATGGAGGCTGTACCGGTGAAGGGGCTAGAGGGCCTGTGCCAAGCAGACCAAGGCTAAGGTTGTGCTGGGCCAGAAGGGAGTATGGCGCACCGGGCTGGGGTCAATTCAGGAGGATGGAGGTGAAGGGGAAGGAATGGGCTAAGGAGGGATTGAGTTGGCCTGCCCAAGGGAGACTCCAATTAGGAGGGAGAGGGGATTGCAGAGGTATCAAAGAAAAGGCACTGGGCTCGTAGGGCTCAAGGAGAGGGGAGAGGGGAGAGGGGAGAGGGGAGAGTAAGCTCCCCCTTGGGCCAAAGGCCAAGTGTAAGGTCAGGGATCATAAAGGGGGGGCAGCATCAACGAGGAGAATCCAAAACACTGGAGAAGGAGAGAAAATGAACAACACACCACATAATGGCATAAACCAACGGAAGCAACAAGAGACCCAAGAAGAGTGATTTTCATACATAAAAGGATATGACCATGGCCGGCCATAAATGCTATGGAATACATTCAAGCTATATTGCAGAAAGAGGGAAGAAGAAGAAGGACATAAAGGTGGTGGAGAAAGAAGACCGTTCCTGTAATCGGTTCCTTAATTCTGCATTGGGCGCAGGTTGGATTTCTTCTTCCTCTCGAAAGGTGGAGGCCACTGCCCCCAGTAATCGCTGGTGACCCATAGGGGTGCTACCCGGGCCTCAAAGATAGTTCCTCATGGCCTGCTCGATCCCTTCCCACTCCTGGTCGGGGAGAGAGGTCGGTGGCTGTGTGTCGGTGGCGACGGCATGATGAGCATAGCTTGCGGACGCCGGGCAGTCAGCATGGTGACGATGCCTACGACGTTGACGGTGAGCATCTTTGGGCAGCGCTGGCGCAGCAGCTGCCAGTTGGTGGGTCATGACTATCACCTCGACCCTTTCATCTCTTTGCCCCTTTCTGTGGCTGGCGCAGCTGGGCCCCGCCTGGGCAGGTGTCGTGGATCGGACCTCCTTGGGAGCCCAAACTTGTTTCAGCTTTGCCAGCTTGTGAGCCATCGCGTCCCTTGGCGCCGCGGTCAGAACGACAGGCGCCATCTTTTCTTTCATTTTCTCCAATCCTTGGAAGGAGTTGCGGACTGGAATGGTCGGCACGATACGGTCCAGGATCAGTTCGGACCTTTGTCCATTCAGATGGACTCGGATGGCTCTGATAGTCATGGACTTGCTGGAGCTAGAGATTTGGCGCCCCGCAGCAGTGCTAGGGTTGTTCCTTCGAAGTCTCCTCTGATGGGATGTCGACCCTTGGTGCGATGGGCCGGCAGTCTGGTGCACATGGTGCACATTACAGTCCAACGTCCTGGGCGGGACGCTATTGTTGTTCTCGACCACAGCTCGACCGATAGCAGCTTCAATGACTCCCTGGATGGGAGTGTTGGACTCAGGTTCGTCGGACTCCTCCACGTCCAAGATGTTAACGAAGACCACCCCTAGGAAATTAGGGAGGCCCACGACGGGAGGGAAGCTTCCAAAGCAAAGTGGGACGGCGAGATAGCCTTCCCGGATGTGGCTCATTACTACTTGGGGGCCAAAGGAGACCGCCATTCTCACAGTCAAAATGTGATTTTCCTGCATTTGTGAAGATGAAACAATCAGCATTACAAGAAGGGGGCCGCAGGGCCCCTAATTTCGGCAAAGAGATGAAGGGTGGATTCTACCCCATTTCCCATCACATATCACCACGCTGCTCATGCTAGTTCGTAGGCAGTAGTAAAGGGACGAGTTGCAGAGCCTACCCCGGAGTCATCACGCATCTTAAGGTGGTGTATCATACATTGTTGGAAAGCTCATCGAGGCGGCTTCGTAGGCGAGGTGGTTTCACCTTCATCGGTCGTCCCCGCTGCCCAGTGGAGCCAATCTCCCCCGATGGCATAATGCTACTTTGGCAGGGAACCAGAGCCCAAGAGAAGCGATCGCTCCTGTGCGAGTTTGGATGTGATTTTTTACTGAGCTCTTCCCCTCCAAGTCCCCTGCCAACCCCAAGAAGAAGGGTGCTATTTGGACTCCGAAGCTCCTATTCCAGCCTCTCTCCCCAGAGTGCACAGGTCAGCCCAGTAGAGTCTATTCAAAGCACCCTCAACTTCTCTCTACCTCACCCTCTACTCCGACCTCTACTGGGGGCCTCGTTGGGTTCTACTTGAAGAGGCTCACCCACGGTCGCATCGACACTGACCTCGCCTTCATCAGACCTCTGTAGAGTTCGTGGTAGTAGTTTTCTCAGGCCCTTGTGGTTTAGGGTACTGCACACTCAGTCTTTGACTGCAAACCTGAGCCCACTTCCAGACACGACCTTGGCCGCTCCTATGAAGTTTTTGACACACCCTTCAGAGGCGGTCACCTTCATCCAGTCCCCTTCACGTCCCAGGAAGCGAGAAGTCATTCGCCTACCGGAGCATCCTGTACCGATCGTCTTCCCCAGCCTGCGTCGGCAGTACTCGCCAGAACTAGGTTGGACCCAATCCCACTGTTCTGCTCTCCATCCTCTACTCCAACATCTTTTCGGATCACCGTCAGTTCTTGCTGAAAGAGGACTCTTCCACAAGTGAGTCGGCGCTGGTCCCGCCTTCATTAGAGCACAGAAGAGATCATGGTGGCATTTTCTTCAGGCAATTGCAGTTCTGGGACAGACAGAGCTGCAGCTGACCAGTCTTGATCCCAGGGCTGCCACGACCATAGTCAGACTCCTATCAGTCCACAAGTCGGCTGGCACATCCCTGGACCATTCTCAGATGCTTCTACATCAGTCCCGCCTTCATCAGCAATCGGAGGTGATCGAGGTGACTCCACAACTGGCTCGCTATCCTACAGAATTGACATTGGGATAGAATTCAGTCCCCGAGTAATTGGTCTTCGTTGTCTAATTCCCCACCCCCTTGCCTGGCCAGTTGACCACCCCTCCCTACATAGAGGTAGTTTTGGTTGTAATCCATTAATTCCCACCCCGAGATCCCCCCTCCAATGTGAGGCGTAGTGCATGTAATACATCAATTTTAGGTTGAAGCTTCATCGTCACAGTGTGTGGACAAGCCCACGCTTCTTCGCTCGCCCTCGTCTCCAACCAGGGTCGGCGTCTTCATGCCGACCAGGTGAGATTCGGGCTCCATCCTCTGCTGATTTTATCATTGCTTAGCTTAGTATTATTTTTCATTGCCCGTCGGACAGTGAGAGAGTGCCCGATCCAAAATTCATCTAATTGAGTGCTACCGCAGGGTGAGTTGTGAGAGAGACCATCATACCCATGCCCTCGGTGTGCTCGCTGCCTGTTGAATTGGGTATCCCAGGCCCTTTGGGGTCCATCCTAAGCTATCCATACCCGGGAACGTCAAGGTCCCACTTTGGACCCTCACCAGTATTGTCGGTCCGTCTACGAACCCAAATGTGCACTACACGAGTGAACCCGCTTGTGCGATTTCGCCGAGTCCATTGCATTACTTCCTAGCCTAGGTCTGAGGCTCTTAGTGTCAACCCCCATTAGCATGAGTCCTCAGCAGCGAAAGAGGTATATCAAAAGACGTTGTTGGAAGGATCGATTAGGTTAGTCTGGAAAGTGGCCTTTCTAGCATCGAGGAAGCCTTCGGGCTCATCCTTCGCCTCGTACCCTTTGCTATCTTGGATTCACAATTTGGGCGTCCATTTGGGCTCATCTCCCATTTCCTCTAGGTCATCTCACGTCAATTTGGTATTAGAGCAAGTTCACAACTTGTCTCTACAAGTTGGTCCTCGGGTGCATTTACATTTACAGTCACCCGGTGCATCACCCTTGTCCACCATTATGGCCACCTCATACTTGGCATATTCATCTGCCTTCGACCCATTAGAGGCCTTTGTGTTTGATGGATCCCACCCTAGCATATATCTAGAGTGGGAGAGCTCCATATATCGACACTTTTTGAGGTTCACCCTGTCTGGGCCTATGCAAGTCCACTGATGCGGGACGACGACATGGACTCGATACTAAATGGATGCGGGACTTGAGACTCTAGGTAAGCTCGCTACTCTTCCCATGCGAGGGAAGCGTCAGGATGTGCGCGGTTGAGAAATCAACAGTGAGCATAGGATATTTGGCTCTTCCATGTGCTCGGATTGATTCACAGGATGGGTTACGCACTCACTCTTACAGCGGTAATAAAATAATATGGTACGAGCTAGATATCCTAACGCTCAAGCAGCGGCATAACAACATATACGAAACAAGTAATGCGACAAATAAGGAGGCGAAAACATACCTCCACGCTTCGGGCATGGGGAAGATGACCCTGGCCAAGACTCATACTCCTGGTATAAATAATTAACAATAATTACAAAAATAATTTTATTATCCACTTCTCGCAGGGAGGTAAAGGGCTACAGTGGCACCCGGGAGTAGCGAACTCGGGTTGACGGGTAGCAAGCCGAAAGGGCTTTCGGGCTGGTGATGGGCTGCTGGTCCGGTCCGATTTTGCTGGGGCCACGGGATAGCAAGCAAGTCCGGCTACTGAGACGGCGGCATCTGGGTGTCTCCTTCCTGCGGCGGCTGGCTGGGACGCTACTGGGGGGTTGCTGGTCAATCCTCGAGAGCGGTGGTCACTAGATCTACACCGGGGTACCTCTTGAGGATTTGATTTGAGATCCTCCTTCTGCTGGCTTGTCTCAGGACAGACCTGCGTGACTCGGAGAAAATGCCTATTGCGACCAGATCGGACGTCAGATCGAATTGAGACAAGCGCCGTTGCGAAGCTCGTTCGATGATCTATGAACACCTATTGTTTCAGGAATTTTCCTATCTCTGTATTTGTCGTGGCTGAATTTAGAACATGCAGACTTCTCTGGCTAAGAATAGACTAGGCAGCTTGAGATTTGCCTAAGAACTTGGTTTGACCGGAGGGAAGATGGTGGATCTGGGTGCTGGGGATTTTATTGGTGAGAGAGGGGGATGGGAGGAACGTACAAAATACTTTTATGATTTTTTAAGGTGGTTTGAAAACTGCACATGAAATCTCGTCTCGCAGATGGAAAATGAAAACTCGTGATATGACAACTCACGTCACGTGACGGGAGTACCGCCCACTAGAAGAACGATCGGAGGTATCCCCTGACATCTTACACCACATCACAAGTGTCTAGATACGACACCCCAGGCGGAGACAGAGACACTAAAAGTAACCAGTACCACAAACAAGGACTAGCTGAGGTCACGCTCGTCAGCGCGGGTCTGAAGCCCTGAGCCCCGTGTGCACACTCAGACCGTACGTCCTAGGCCTATCCTCTAGCTAGTAATTTCCCCTAAGCCTGGACTCGGCTGTATGCGGGGCCCCTACAGTAACCAGCCGACTCACCGTCTCTCTCGGGTCAGCCGCTCCACCACTCCCAGGTGGGTCAGCACACGCGTGCCGTAAGAAGGCTACGACTAGTGGGGGCTCACAGAACGTGGACACAAAAAATCACGCACGCAAACACGGACATGAAACCTCTGGGGTGTCCAAGACACTCACGAGACCGAAAGTCGACCACTGAGTCACAACCAGGTCGACCGGAGGCCAACACAACGCTCAAACGGTCACGGCAAGCACAATGCCAATAGGCGGTCCACCCTGGGCCATCCAAGAGCTAGGCGGTCTCGCTAGGACCGCGTAGCCAAGCACGGCTGTCCGTCCAGAACCGCGCAGGCCCAGACGCCTCCAAGATGTAGACGGTCCACCTCGGGCCGTCCAAGGGCAAATAGTCTAACAATGGGCTGCCTGAGAACTCAAACGGTTCACTGAAGGCCGTTTGACAAACTGGAATGGTCACCATCAAACCGCCCCCAAACAGATACGCACCGTCTGCCCTAGACCGTGCAAGACACACACGGTCCCTCTCAGGACCGCTCTAGAAGGTGAACGGTCTCCCAAGGGGCCGTTCAGCCACTTAACGGCACAAAAACCCAAACGGTTATACTCAGACCGTTCAAAAGCTAAACAGTCCAAGGCTAGGCCGCGTAGGTATCTAAGCAGTCTCCCTTGGGTCGCTTAGCCACCCAATGGCACAAAACCCCATGATCAAAATGCCTCGGGAGTCACGTTGACTCCACGGGGTACATAGTCAGCTACGAATGTGGGTCTCCAAAGCCTATGGTTGACTTGACTAGGTCTCCCTTTGACCTTGGAGGGTTGAAAGAAGGCATCTCGGGGCTGACTCTCTGCCTTTTCACTAGGTGCCATGTGGCGTGGCTTAGTGTTGGGGTGCCCCCAGGTTGGCCCGGGTGGCCATGTGAGATGCGGGCAAAGCCCGTAACTGGGTGGCCGGGATTGGTCCCGGTCAATTGCTTGTGTAGCCGCACGTCACGGCAAAATGGTCGGGGCCGTTGGCAGGACCCGTAGAGCTGTAGAAAAGGCTAGGTACCCGTGCCTTGAAGGTGTTTGAGGAAATTCCTGAACCCTTATTTCTTGGTATTTTTCCCTAGAAATTGTCTGGGTACAACAGCCGGCTTTGACTAAGATCGGAGCATAGTTCTGCAAAACGTAGTCGATGAACTCCACTGCTTCGGCTTTGAACGCATGGGCGTCGATGGCCTTCAAGTCGACAAACCACCCCACAGAAATTTGGTTCTTGAATCGAACTGCCAGGCAATCCAACAAGAATGGTTCCTCCTAGTACCCCCACTTCAGCGGGGCTAAGAACAAGCCGAAAGCTAGTTTCTCCCTGTCAACACGACCTGTAATTTCATTCCACCGGGCTGGTATAAATTTGGGATCTCTAGTCAGTAGCCCATCTTGAGGAGTCAGCTCCTGGAGTCCCAGCACTGCACCCCATTTTCGGGGTTCATCTGGCAAGTAGATGGGTCTCCCCCGCATGACAAAGTCTGTGAGGCTATCACGTTCGGCAAGCAATGCCTGCTCAGCTTTTCGGACGAGAAATAAATCTCATTTCCCGTGAAGGTTAAACTGCCTCAAGAAAGATGTCAAATGCTTGTCCTTGGGATAATCCCTCCTATGAACGTCTACGCAATCATACTTAAAAGAATCACTCCCAATGATGAGTAGGCGGCTTGTGTCCACGGTATCGGTGTCCGAGTCAGACGACTCCGCTACCACAGCCAGCTGCTCATGACACCGGCCTAAGGAATCAACATTCTCCCATGTCACCATAGCCCGGGGCAAAGAAGAAGAAGAACTAGATGCCATGGTGTCTGCATCAAGGAAATAAACAAAGTCAGAAAGTAATCAAATTTTTGCTCCAGCCTAGGATCGTAGCTCTCTGAGAGAGCTTTCCAACCCCGTTGGTCTCACATCCATCTCACGTCGGGGTTGGACGCATTGGCTGTTCTCGCCGGGTCGCGCGCTACAAAAATAGAAACGACAGCTCATGGGAACCAAGCACAACCGCTCCCGGGCCGGCCGCCTCGCCTTCCACAAGGCGAACCAGGGAGTCGCCTTCCCAGGGATCAGCCATCCCGAAGCCACTGACGTAGTGGTACCCTTCCCGACCCACTCGGCCCACCAAATAGGACGTGGGCCCCACAGTTGCCGACGCTCGCCATCACCGGAGCGGCTCAAATTGCTACCCATCAACCCAAGAACGGTCCTCCTGGGCCCACTTGTAGCCTTTTACCTCCCTGCGTGGAGTGGGTAGTAAAATTTTATCATTGTAATTATTGTGTGATTGTTGTTAACTGGGAGTTACCAACTTGGCCGGGGTCGTCTTCCCCACGTCCGAAGCGTGGAGGTACAATCGTCACCCCCTTGTAGTCGTAGTTGTTTTCCTAGTATAGTTCTTACTACCACTGCTAGAGAGCGTGTTAGGATCCTAGCTCGTATCATTCAACTCACCGCTGCGTGAGAGGGAGCGAGACCCATCCCGTGACCTGACCCGTGCACGAGAGTGAGCTAGACCACCCTTGACTCGCTGTTGGTTTCTCAACCGCGCAGGTCCGGACGCTTCCCTCGTTAAGGGATGAACACGAGCTTGGTAGAGTCCTAGGTGTGTATTTCAAATTGCCGTCAAGTCCGCGCTTGTCCGTCCCACATCAGAAATGGTCGAGGAACTTCTTCTAGAGATCTGCCCAGTCGATGATGGAATCGGGCTTAAGGCGGGAATACCACTGGAAGGCCATTCCCGTAAGCAAAGTGGCGAAGTAGCGAAGGAGATAAGACTCGTCCAACGCAAGCTCGCCCATGGCCGTAACGTAATAGGCCAGATGCTTGTGCGGAGACCCCTGTCCGTCAAATTTTTGTAACTTTGGCAGTTTGGCGTACTCCGAGGGAAGCTTCTTGAGCTGGTGATGTAGTGGATAGGGGACACTGTAGAGATCTACAGTCGTGACCCCTTCTCCAAACTGGAGGCTTCACAAGTTCCAAGTGGTATCGGGTCTACTCGGTAGTCCTATCGGGTATATCCGGTATCCGAGATCCAGGTCGTCACATGCGCAGACCGGATGTAGCATGTTAGAAATGTGCTTCGACCTTGTAGACGAAGTAACAAAACATGCATCGACCTTATACACCATGCTGACAAAACCTGCTTCGACCTTATAGTCCATGTCAGAAGACATACACCGACGTTATCTACCATGTTGCATAACGTGCTCTGACCTTATAGGTCATGTGAGAAAACATGCACCGACGTTATGAGTCTGGTCACAAAACATGCACTGACCTTCTGAAGAAATTATAAGGATGAAGGTCAACTTGTGTCAACACCAGATGCAATGTGCACCGGCCTTTCCTTGTACAAGGCAAAATGTGCATCGACCTTGTTTTTACACAAGATACAATGTACACCAACCTTATGTGTGAAAATGTGCAATGTGCACCGACCTGTGTTACAATCGTTCAGAAACTTGCATCGACCTTTGTTCTTCACAGAAAGAGGATGCATTCTACCTATTAGGATTATTGTGAAACATGCATTGACTTATGAGACCTAAGCCCAAAATATGCTTTGACTTTTCAACCTTAAGCTTAAAAACATGCATTGACCTAAGATGCTTAATGCAGAATGATGCACTGACCAAAATGATGCTCTGACTTCGTAAGACTTAATGAGAATGTGCATCGACTTTAGTTAAAGGCATCATGAATATGCATTGACATTAGGTGATTATGGCCTGAATGTGCATTGACCTCTATCTAACACTTAGACAAAAATTCAAGTATGTTTAATATAAAGGTTCTTATGCATTTCAGTCCAACTCATGATTCATAGACTGTCATTATCAAAATCACGGTTCCAACAATCTCTCTCTTTTTGATGATGACAACTATGAGTCATGTAAGTTTGCACAAGATGAAAATTTCACACATTCAATCAATTAAGCCATTCAACCAAGAACATACACAAAGTTTTAAATGAACATTCATTGCTCTCATTTATTCAAAACAAGATGGACTGACATGCATGATATGACAAACCAAAACAAAAATTGCAACACTGACATTTCTATGTACACTATACATGTATTTTACACACATACATACTAAATATAATCACGTTAATAGTTGTCCATGCTTTGACGATCCTCGTCACCATTGTTTATCAAACATCAGATGATTCCACTTCAGCTAGCAGTCATGGTGATGATGATGATGACGATGATCCTAGCCAGGGTGGAACAGGTGTAGCCATTCAATCCCAACATTCAAGGCCAGCCTCCAAAGGGATTGTATTCACCGAAGAGCAACAATTCAACCATGCTACACAAGATAGGGATCATAGTAGCAGGACAACAAAAAATGTCTCAAGTGGAAAAGGGAAACAAAAAGTACAATCCGTGCATCCACCAACAACAACACTTGAACAAGGTATTGAAGACACAAGCTACAATCCAAACTTCATTCCTTACAGGCGAAATTCGTTGAGGAAGAAGAAGGCCATGAAGGAAGAGTTCCTCCGAAGGGCAAGAGAAACAAGTGAAAATTATGGCCAACCAGAGTACAACATATCATCTCCTGCACAAGGTTTGTAGACTATGCATTTAAAATGTAAGAAGAGTTATATATCCTCTAATGTTTAATTATTCTTTTTTTTACAGGAGGAGGGGATTACACTTTACCTGAAGGTTATTATGGTTACCCCCCCTCTGATGTATCATCTTACTCAGGAAGAGGATATTATGAGCATGCTACCTATCCATCATATTCGGACATATCATCACAACAATCAAGTGGAGATAGCTATCAAGTCCCCGAGATCTCCGGTTAGACCCCTATCATGACAGTGTACACTAACACCGAGGAATATAATCAGTATCTCATGGACTATCAACTCATGTATGCCACGTACATGTCATGGAATGACTATGTACAATATGTAGAAAAGTCTTTCAATATTCAATTTCAATGAATGAAAGGTAACTCTCTCATGAATTCATTGTATTATTTGAGTATGCCACTTATTTCACAAAAGGATTAGCAAATGTCAACTATTTCACATTAATTATGATATAGATCTATGTTAGAATACTTTTTATATTTTTTCAGATTTTATCTAAATTTAATTCCAATTTTTTACACACTTATATCCCTAGCCGAGTCAGCCGACCTAACTCGGCCGGGATCGGTCCTGTCCCACCACTGGTGGAACCGGGTGTACTCACCCTTGATCTCCCACATTGGGAGTTGTATTTTGATGGTGCCTCCCAGACAGTCAAAAGGGCTGGTGGCCTCACAGACTTCGTTTCAGGCGCAGGGATCATCTTTGTATCTCCGCAAGGTGACATTCTCCATAACTTCTGCGCTCTCATGAAGTCCTTGACGAATAACGAGGCTGAGTATGAAGTGCTAATCATTGGGCTTCAGCTGGCACTGGAGATGGACATCAAATGTATCATGGTCCACGGAGATTCTCAACTCGTCATTCGACAGGTCCTGGGTGTCTACGACATCTGGAAGAAGGAGCTCATTCCCTACCATGTAGCTGTCATGAGGCTCAAGGAAAAATTTTACCTATTCGAAATAGGCCATATCCCTAGAGGCAACAACTCCCCGACTGAAGCTTTGACAAAGTTGGCAGCCACCTTGAAACTCCTACCTGAGGGAGAATTGAATATTACCATTCGACACCGAAGGCTCATGCCAAGTGTGCTCGATGAAGAGTTCGGCCTCACTATCCATGAGGTTGACAACATTCAAGAGGATAATGCTCCCGAAGAAGAAGATTGGCACGAGCTAATCATAAAGATAAGGAGCGGATGGCTTTCCCCCGATCAGGCTTAGAGGGTGCAACTGTTACGCAGGGCAACATCCTTCCAGCTGATTGACGGCCTGCTCTTTAGGCTCGTCCATGAAAAGGACCGGTCAGTCCTCCTACGATGTCTTTCATCTAAGGAGGCAGAGACTGTCATGCACGAGATCCACTCTAGACTGTGCGGGGCTCACCAAGCAGGAGGCAGGATGAAGAACAACATCAAGCTTAAAGAGTTCTATTGGCCCACCATGAATGAGGATTGCAATCAATACGCTCGTACATGCCACCAATGCCAAGCATTCGGGCCGGTGCCTCGAAGGCCGCCCAACCCGCTCCATCTGAATGCGCCTACTTGGCCATTTGTAGAATGGGGCATGGATATTGTAGGACCATTCCCACCATCATCTCAAGGTCACAGGTTCATACTAGCCGCCACAGACTACTTCTCCAGATGGGCAGAAACTGTAGCGCCCGTGATTTAGTGGATCCACCTCCACCAACACTCAAGCTCGCCCCCATCCACCCGGAGTTTGCCTCATCGTCCTCCTCGGCCCCGCATCGAAGCTACACCAACTCTACTGCTTGCAGATCCGGACAGAACCTGAGGTCCAGCTTGCAGGCTCCACCACGCCCCAGACAACGTGAACCAGTGTCTGCACTCTTTAGAGACATCGTGCTGCTTCGAGACGACTTCGTTCCAGAAGTGGTCCCGCTCAGTTTTGACTTTGGCACTGATCGCGTCTTCCATTTTTGTGCAACTGCGCTAGATTCACACCTAAACTTGAGTACCATTTGGTAGCGGCTACACTGTCTTCTACCGCGCGAATCAGCCCAAACTCTCTTCATAATAGTTCTTCCTCTTCGAGTCACCGTCAATACAGAGGTGGTCCCGTCTATTTTTGACATCATCACAGCCCGTGGCATCCGATCTCCTGCAACTGCGCCTGACTGGTGTGACCCAGTCTGCCCAGAACCTGCAACAGACTTGTCAGCCTTGGCACGCCTTCCTCTACTGGTTTTCGGCCCGAGGCATCTTTACCAAATTTGTGCCCCTCTATGACACAAAACCAACCCAGGTGGTTTCGCCCCGTTCCAACTTTGGTGCAGAAAATTCCACTATGGCCATCGTCGACCTGTCCTGCTGTTCACTCAGGAACCAGAAGCCGACCATTTCGGCGACCACGACCGGCACGGTGATCCGATAGCAGCCATCTTCTAAGGATACATAGTTCCCGCTGTCTTCTACCATGCCGAGTTGGTCCCACCACATTTGGAGCTCTACAGCGAGAGTACCAGTCATCGCACCTCGACCGCGCCAACCTGTCCAGTGAGACAGACCCACTCAGGCCCTCCACTGTGACCTTCCCTGCCTTCCAGCGACCTCAGATCGGCGTCCAGATCTCAGGAGTTCTTCGGCATCCACCAGGCTTTGTCCAGGCGCTGACGGCACCTCGTTCGGATGACGGAGCTAGGCATACGGTACGGAACAAGCAGGCGTCATCCTGACAAGGAGGTGCAGATCGACTGTTTGGATTCCCCTCCCCTTGTTCCCCCCTCCTGCGTGAGGGTAGTGCATGTATTAATTGCCCCATCCCCATGTTGGTGTAAGTCGCTATTTAAAATTTTATTTTTATTTCTTTCCCAAAAATTCAGGGTTGCTACAATGGCGGAGGTCGACTTCATCGAGCCATGCATCTATCCAGTCTGGCTCGCTAACATTGTCTTGGTCAAAAAGAAAAATGATCAAGTCCGCATCTGCGTCGACTTCTAGGAACTCAACAAAGCCTGTCCAAAAGATGACTTCCCAGTCCCAATCACAGAGACGATGGTTGACATGACCACCGGACATGAAGCCCTATCTTTCATGGATGGGTCATCGGGCTACAACCAGATCCAGATGTCCCTCCAAGACAAGGGCTACACCGCCTTTAGATCCCCTAAAGGGAACTTCAACTACAAGCGCATGCCCTTCGGTTTGAAGAATGTCGGTGCTACCTACCAGAGAGCCATGACCAAAATCTTTGACGAGATGCTGCACAACATCGTCGAATGCTATGTTGATGACCTCGTCGTCAAAACCACAAGGCAAGAAGACCACCTACACGATCTGTGTCAAGTCTTCGACCATCTCCGATGATATTGGCTCAAGATGAACCCCATGAAATGTGCCTTTGGCGTATCCAGCAATAAATTCCTTGGTTTCGTTGTTCGATACCAGGGAATCGAGGTGGATCCCAGCAAGATCAAAGCGATCTGGGAGCTTTCGCCACCCAGCAACCTCACTGAACTCAGGTCACTCCAGGGTAGACTGACCTACATTTGGAGATTTATCTCTAACCTCTCTGACCGATGCGCGCCTTTCAGCAAGTTGATGAAGAAAGACGCCCCCTTCATTTGGGACCTAGAATGCCAGATAGCTTTTGAGTAGATCAAGGAGTACCTTCTCACATCTCCAGTCTTGGGAGCACTCGTCAAGGGTAAACCCCTCATACTCTACATTGCCGCCATGGATGCTTCGTTAGGGGCTTTGTTGCCGCAAGTCAACGAGGAAGGTAAAGAGCAACCACTCTATTACCTCAGCCGAAAACTAATCGGTGCTGAGTAGCGCTACTCCCTCATGGAAAAATTATGCTTGACATTGGTGTTTGCCGTCAAAAAGCTGCGGCATTACCTCCTGTCTCATCGGGTTGAGCTTATATCCAAGCACGACCCCCCTCCACACAGGGAGGGGCGGTAAGCCGGCCAGGCGGGGAGGGAAAACAAGCTAAATGAGACCGAACGGGTGGGCGGCGTTGGTTCTGCCTGCTCTCTGAGACAGTAGACAATCAGTTGAATTTGTCACTGCTGCAGCCAATCCCAAATTTTTTCGATGTTGATATTAGTTGGAAACGCTTCGTAGCTTACACAGGATGACGTCTGAATTTTGCCGAATTCTCCGGTCGCCAGATCCGGTCGGGGGCTGGCCGCAAGCAGGGCCCTCAGTTTCTAGTTCAGTCTGCAGGAGTACCTCAGCAGCAGGAAGAAGTGGCTTCCACTAGCATTCCTGACCTCGGAATCAAGCAGGACTGGAATCATCAGAACTTTCGTCGAGTCCTCTTCGAGACAGCACCTATGGGAACGTCGATGGGGGTCGGAGCAGACTGGGGCAGCCAGATGAGTGAGCAAGTGTCAGCTCAATCCAAGAGTGGACAGAGCAGAGCACATGGGCGAGAAAATTTGGAAATCACTCCTCCGGATGTCGATCGGGGCGCCACTTTTTGCTGATGACGGTCAACAGGTGGAAGAAGCTCTCAGACAAGTGGCGCCTCCAGAAGCCAAGGGTGTGGCCGTGGTGGCTCCTGGAACTCGCCTCAGGTTGCTGGTCTGGCCAGATTTACGCAGTCGGGGAAGAATGGGTCCTTCGGGCAGTAGGAATGTCGGATGCCGACAGGACCACCACGGCTACGAAGATGCCTTGACGAGCTTTTCGACAATGAATAGTACATCTTCAGATGATGCCGAATGACTCTAGGACAGGATCTGCAACTTGGGCCTTTGCTTCTACCTGTGAACTGAGATCTATAGGTTGAAGATGATGGGGGGAAATGGGGTATATGGGAGGGGAAATGAGGTGGATGTGGTGTGGGGGTGACCCCTGCCTGTGAGGGGGTCTTGGAGGGAGGGTTCTAAGTTGTTGGAGGAGGAGAATGGGGTCTAGAAGGTGGTGTTTGCAGTGGGTGAGAGAGGAACTGCGAATTTGGGTGTTGGAAGGGAGAGGGGAGGGAGATCTCTCTCCCTTGGTTTGAATGGGTGGTTAATGGGAATTAAAGCTAGTCTAGGGAAGGGAAACTCAACCTCCCTGTGGATTCGACCCGTGCTTGCCGTTGTACTACATTGTTAATTTTGTTGCGAGTTCGATAAATTATTTTTAAGATTGAGTGCCGCGTGTGTTTTAACAACGAACCTCGTGACGCATCATAGCCCGCTGCACTATAATCCAGAGATGGCCCAGTGGTTGCAGTGTATCGATGAGATCGAGGACAAGGTCTGGTACTTGGATGACGTTTTGCTCGCCACCAAGACTTGTGGCCTTATCGACGATGACCTGGACTTTCACGCTCCCTTTTTCAAGGAGATCATGGAAGCTGTCATCCCACCAAAATTCCAATTGCCGTCTTTCACCCCCTACGATGGCAGCACCGACTCGGTCGACCACATGCATAGCTTCAAGTCCAATCTAGTGTTTCACCGAGTCTCAGACACTGTGAAATGCTTGGCGTTCGTCACTACTCTCCGGGAGAACGCCCGGACATGGTTCGAGTCCTTGTCGGCTAGGACCATCATCTCCTTCCAACAGCTAAAGAAGCTATTCAAGGAGAACTTCATTAGCGGCTGAAAGGAAGCCAAGTCTGCAATGAGCCTACTCGCTATCAGGTAGGGATGTGAGGAGACCCTCTGGGACTATGTATCCTGCTTCTAGGTAGAGGTGCTTCGTATATCCTACCTCGACATCAGCATCACTACCACCACCCTGACATATAGAACTTGGGATTTCATCCTCCGACGATCGCTCGGAGTTGAAGCCCCAGCAACCGTGATGGACCTCCTCACCTTGGCACAGAAGCATGCAAGGTGCGAGGAGAACACTGCGGCCCTCGGCTGCACTGCTGGGATAGAATGACCTGACAGTAAGAGATCCGTCGACTCGCCTCGAGAGGGACAGAGTAAGTCGGAGCGACAGGACTGGGAACGCCACAACTGCCTGGAGAACAAGGAGAGAGGTTAGTACCGACACTACACACCCCTAACAACTCTACCCGACCAAATCTTCATGGAGATCCGTGAGGAACCCTTCCTCCAGTGGCCTCCTAGGATGAAGTCAGACCCAAAGACAAGAAGCAAAAGAAGGTACTGCCGCTTCCACCGTGACCACGGGCATGACACGACCGACTGCATCCAACTCAAGGATGCCATTGAGGACCTCATCCGGTGAGGACCCCTTGATAAATTCGTCGGCAAGGCCGCAGAAAAACAACAGCACGAGCAGACCCCTCCGCCCATCAACAACCGACCCAACGGGAAAGAGATCATGGTGATCTCCAGAGGGCCGACTTCAGGTGGCGACAGCTCTAGAAGACGTCGGCGGTATGCGTCAGTGATCCAGACTGTGGAGCAAGGTGACAGTAGCCATCAGGAAACTACCGCTCGGGAGCACCTCAAAGATCCAATCGTCTTCTCAGACGAAGACTTGGAAGGTGTATCCACTCCTCATTCTAACGCTTTGGTGGTCTCGGCCACCATCAACCAATGTACCATGCGACGGATTTTAGTGGATAATGGAAGCAGCCTCGACGTTATTTCGTATGACTGCCTGATACTTATAGGTGTAGATTTGTCACCAATAGTGCCACTGCACACACCATTGTATGGCTTTTCTGGCACAACCGTCCTCCTGGAAGGACGTATATCATTGCTAATCACATTTGGGACCTCACCAAGAGACGTGACATTCCTAGCGGACTTCACTCTAGTACGCGGGATGACTGGGTACAACGCTATCATAGGGCGAGGTATCCTTGGCACCCTCCATGGCATCCCCTCCTCCTATCATCAAAAATTGAAGTTTTTAGATCCTCGCAGGGTGGGAGAAGTTCGAGGAGACCAGAGGGAGTCAAGAAGGTGCTACTTGATCTCCACGCGTGATAGGCAAACTAAGGAGGCTCTGCCTGAGAAGAAGACGAGGACGGAAGGCCCAGGTCCGAGCATGAACACCCCTGTGGAGGATTTGTACCTCATCGAGGTGGGGGAGGACCCGAGCAGAACGCTTCGGATCGGTGCTACACTATCCAAGCAGGAGAAGGAAGCTTACACAAGTTTCCTAGGAGCCAACCAAGATGTATTAGCTTGGTTCGAGGATGAGATCCCCAGAATTTTGTCAGAAGTCATAACCCATCGACTGAAGCTAGACCCAAGCTATCGCCCGGTATAGCAGCATAGGAGGTGCTGCAACCCCAAGTGGCATGCCATTATCAGGGAACAAGTGAGTGAAAAGTTGCACTCGGGACTATTATGACCCACCCAATATCCTGACTATGTAGCTAATGTGGTCCTTGTTCCCAAAAGCAACGGGAAGTGGTGGATGTGCGTAGACTTCATTGATCTTAACAAGGCTACACCGAAGGACAGCTTCCCCATGCCACAAATCGACTAACTGGTCGATGCCATGGTCGGGCACAAAATGTTGAGCTTAATGGATGCTTACGCTGGGTACCACCAGATCAGTGAGCTCGACCAAGATAAGATAGCTTTTGTCACTGATCACGGCCTATGCTGCTACACCCGCATGCCCTTTGGGTTGAAAAGCATAGGGGCCGCATATCAACGCCTGGTCAATCATATGTTTGATGCACAGATCGGTCGCAACATGAAAGTTTATATCGATGACATGCTCGTCAAAAGTCTCAGAGCGACTGAGCACCTCAGAGGCCTGGCAGGGACATTTGCAACACTCTGAAAATACAACATGAAGCTCAACCAGAGCAAGTGCGCATTCGGAGTCAAGTCAGAAAAGTTCCTTGGATTCCTCGTAACCCACAAATGGATCAAAGTGAATCCCGACCAAAGCTGAGCAGTGTTAGAGATGAAATAACCGGTGTGGATAAGGGATGTGTAGTGTCTTACTGGCTGCATCGTTGCCTTACTCGATTCCTATCCTGAGCAACGGAAAGATGCCTACCCTTCTTCTGACTAATCAAGCAAGTGAGCAAAGATCCAGAGAAGAAAGGGTAGATCGACTGGGGCCAAGAGTGTGAGCAGGTGTTTGAAGATCTTAAATAGTACCTGGCATCCTCTCCTGTGCACTCCAAACCACAGAAAGGAGAGCAGTTGCTCCTATATCTTTCGGTGACCCTGAGCACCTTGAGCGTTGTGCTCACACAAGAGGAGGGCAGTGTCATAAAACCAGTTTACTATGTGAGCCGAGCATTACAAGGACTAGAGTTTTGCTATTCGAGGACTGAGAAGTTCACTCTAGCCCTGGTCATGGCCGCACGTAAGTTGAGACCATATTTCCTGGCACATCCAATTGCCGTTCTCACTAATCAACTCTTGCGCCAAATTCTCCAAAACCCAGATGCCTCAAGGAGGCTTATCCGACGAGCCCTAATAGCCGAAATAAGCAAACGGGAAGAGAAAGATTAGATACCTTGGAAATAGAAGGTGGGTCCACGAAGCTGCCAGAAGTAGACCTTCTTCGAGCCACAATCCACCAAGACATGATGAGCCTCAAGCCAATCCATGCCCAAACTCACATTGAAGTCCTGAAGCGGTAACGCATAAAGCCTAGCTGGCAAGTTCTGCCCTTCCACCCACACAGGTACCTTCTCAAAGCAATACGGGGTGTGCACGAAATTGTCGGTAGGTAATTCCACCGCCATATCGCAGGACATCTCGGCCACCGGGTCCTCCACACTCTGAGCGAAATCCTTCGAAATGAATGAATGTGAAGCACCCGAATCGAACAAAATGCGAGTTGCACAACCCAAAATCAAAAGAGTACCTTCCACCAACTGCGACGCCTCAGCCTCTGTGCTGGTCATGTCACTCTGCCTCGGGATCTCTACCTCCCTACAGTGGTTGACCGAGTCAACTGAGGAAATTGCTTCTGTTGCTGGTACTGCTGTGGCCGTGATGGCATCTGCTAGGGCTGAAACTGCTGTTGCTGCTGAAACCTGGGCGGCTGACTCGGTCTCTGTGGGCAGTCATGTGCCATGTGCCCTGGCTAGTCACACCTAAAACAAACCACGGGCGCCGAACACTGCCTGCCTGGATGAGAACCACCGCACCTGGGACACCCACCCTGAGCACCACTCACCGAACTCTGACGCTGAATAGCCACAGGCTACTGGACACTGCCTATGGACTCCTGCTACGACTCCTTGCGACTCCGTCGCCTCCTGCCAAAACCAGCTTCCTTGAGCAGCTTCTTGAGCTTCGAGCTAAAGGACGATGACTCTGGCACAGGAGCCACAGACTACACTGCCACGGAACCACCTGCTGAGAGCTGGACAGTACTCTGCTCCTGAACCTCCATCGACTGACCAAAATCTACCCGAACCTAACCAGCACCGCCCTGCCCTCAAATCCTCTACAAATCTCTCTCCAACGTCGACGCTGCCTTGCATGCCACATCCAAAGTGGTCAAACCTGACGCAAGAAGATGGTGCCTCAGCTCGACCCTCAGACCACTAACAAACTGATCAGTC